>JALBCR010001126.1:0-190732 GCA_030710515.1 Abscondita cerata | reverse complement strand
AAATGTAATCTCAATCATTTTCCTAGGTGTTAAGTAGTCCACAGTGCAATGTTGTAACATCAAGAAAAAGCTGTTACCTGGGTTTCGTTTTTACAGCTTGATATATTATTTTTTCCACCCATACTTAGTAATTTTGTGTGTTGCTTCTCTACAATTTCAAATATTATTTTCTTTTCTTCAAAACAACACAGAATCTGAGAACAATGTCAAAGAAAACCCACGCAGTTCAGTTATTTATTTGAACGCCCGTTAGATGAAAAATACTGTAGAGAGTACAAATACTCTTTAGAATTTCTTTGAATCAATGATCGATCAAATAATCGATGAATTGGTAATTTTAGTAATAATGTACGTTAGCAAAACTATTATCTTTTATTCAACAACGCAACAACTTCTTCAAACATTAATTTATATTAACTTTCGATAGTTCAACCCTTTTATGGACTTCTTGGATTTCATTGGTGTAAGCTAAGAGTAAAATCTTTGTAGCGCGATCTTGATAATTCAACGACTATTTATATTCTTTCCTATTTGTGTTCGTACTTTAAAATATGATGATACAATACTTCTTTTTTTGAAAATTTTTTTTTTCATTAATTCTTAGAAATTCTTTGAAATTCTGTTCAAAATTATAGCACTGCTTATGGTTAATAGTTTGTTTTTGCTTCTTGTAACTGTTGTATCATTTACTTACATCAGGGTCAAGAACCAAAAACCTTATAAATGTAAGTAAATTTTCCTACATATAGTGTAACTAGTAACAAAGATCAATTTTTCAATTGTTTAAAAGGTTTTGTAATTGCTTACTCTATCTGTGGACAAGTTTTTGATTTTCACGAACGGGTACGATACCACGAGGTGTCGCACTAGTTAAATATTACAATATTTACATAGTGATAATTTATTATGATTTAGTATTAATTGTGAAGTTTAACTATGTCATGTAAAATATTGTATCGTTTTATAATCTTTTCTAAAGCTGTAAAACAAATCATTTTCTCCAATATACAATACGCAAAGTACCATTTAAAAAAAGCAAGTTTAGGGTGTACAACACCCTGAATAATAACAAATATTTTTTAAAGATGTAGAAAGTGCTCTTCTATAATTTTGCAACCAATGAAGAAATACGCGTTCATCTCTTCCTTTTTTGCTAATCTCTTCCAACCCACTTGCTTCTAGCTGTTCTAGTAATTTTGGAGAAGTATTGTAGTTTTTAAAGAATAAATACGTTCTTCTTCTGTCAAAATTTGGTTATAATGCTTGATGCTTATTCTCTCTTTGAAGCTCATTATTAATTAGTCAACATTTAACTCTCGTGGCCTAAATTATGGGTGTGTTCCCTGAAAAACCACTATTATCTTTTATATGAAAATATTTCTGTGTATGAGGGTACTTGTTTCTAGGGGTTATCCTGCCTTGCCTCTTAAGCTGTTTGGAAATTTCCGAACTCATTTTTGTTTACTTGTAATAGATTGGGCTTTCGTCTTTCTATCAACATGCGCAAGGTTCAGTACAATTCATCTTGGTTTTTGTTCTCATGTCATTGGCAGAAACATCTTCTATTTGAATATTTTCTAATATCAGTACTAGACCTTTGACTACTAGGAAATTATCATTGGGATATTAGCATTGTTCACAAAAAATGCACCTAAGTATATACATATAAAAAAAGAAACAGAAAATGTTTTGCCCGGGAGTATTATCATCGAAATTAGACTCAATATCTGTATGGCAGGGGTTAAAAAATCTACATTTTGTATATCAAAAAATACTAATTTCTAATATTTTGGTCACGTCTCCGTTTTTTTTCATATGATCAGAATATTGTTTTATAGCATAAAATTATTGTAGCATACATCTTCATCTCATTGTTATTTTCCGTTTAGCGTTGAATTTTTGGGTAGTAGTAATCTTGATCACATTATTTAAACAAAGCGACTACAGAGTCACTAAAATGCAACAATGCGCTCAGTCACATCACGATGTGGCAAATTGTTTATTTCATTATTATTATTATTATTATTATTGTGTTATGATGTAAGTGTAATGTATGGTACCTCAGAAGATCGGTATAAACTTGTAAATCTGACAAAACAGTGTGCAACTGTGGATTGGTTCATCTTGGCAATGCATTTGCTTCAAGGTTTAGAAAACATACCTATCTAAACATGCCAACTCTGACCCACCTTATAATGAATCGGTACAAGTGCCAGCCACGACACTGACGAAAGAAAGTATTCAGATAAAGAAATAGCAAACATAATCATGGAAAAACAAATGATTAAGTCAAAAGATACAAAATATTGATAGGACATATCCGCCAAATCACAAAATGGCGACGTATCACAAAAAGCCTAGGTAGATCATGATCTGACAAATTCAATTTGACATATAAATAGCTAATAACAGTCAATTTTGATAAATAAATAAAAAACTGACTAACATACTATACAGGGTGGTCCAAAAATATAGGTCGCAAACTATATGACGCTACTAAACATAAAAAATTTTTCTTAAAAACTTTTTGTTTAGTTGGGCTTACTTAAGGAGGTACGGCCCTGTAAAGTTTCAATTTAAAATTGGTTTTTTTAATTATTTCATAAATAAGTTAAAGAAAAATCTGAAAATTTATATAGTAAAATACGTTAATATGATACACAATTTATTAAAGTTTTTAAAAAAATATGTTAAGCAGTTAGCTTAGATACCGGGGTAGCTGTGAGGATATTATTTAAAAAAATGTAAATCTTAGAAATTTCGATCACCCTGTACAAATTTTGGAATAAGCACTTTATTACGGACAAAAAGTGTTTTTTCAATTTCTTCGTTAATGTAATATTTTTCGAGAAAAATCGTTTTATTTTATTATCTGTTTTTAATTGTTTTTATGACCGTAGTTGTATGTTTATTTTATTTTTATAACATAACTGTTGATAAAAAGTTCAAAAGTTCAAAATCATGGCATGCGTGGAGTTCCAAGGGCAACATTTTCAGCATCTCTTGTAAGATATAAATGTAATATTAATTGTTAAATTAATTTTTTAGTTGTTGATGTTTATTATTAAATAAATTTATAAAATAAAAAAAGTAAAATTTTGAGTGTTACACTTCTCTTTCGATGACAACTTTGATGCGAAAAATCAGACATTAAAGAAAATGATTTTTCTCGAAAAATATTAAACTAACGAAAAAATTGAAAAACACTTTTTTGTTCGTAATAAATTGCTTATTCCAAAATTCGTACAGGGTGATCAAAATTTCTAAGATTTACAATTTTTTTTAATAACCTTACAGGTACCCCGGTATCTACGCCACTGCTTAAGATTTATTTTTGAAAAGATTATTAAATTGTATACCATAATGACATATTTTACAATATAAATTTTTAGATTATATTTTTAAGTCATTTCTGAGATAATAAAAAACACCAATTTTAAATTCAAGCTTTACAGGGCCGTACCTCTTTAAGGTTTATAAGAGAAATTTTCTTAACTTTTTTTGTTTAGTAGCGTTTGTGACCTATATTTTTGGACCACCCTGTATATATTGATCATATAAATCGTATAGTAAAAAAAGTAAATTGGTATGAAAAAAATTAACAAATGACCACGCTAACCAACTAATCAGTGTTGCTAACCAATTAAATTTTGGCCAAACATTCACAGTACTATTCTCCTATCATCTTATTTTTCATTCCAATATTTTTTAACAAATTTAGTATCGGTAAATATCAGAAATGATTAGATTAAAATTTGAGTTGCAACGGGAAATATTTTTATATTTACGCCCCTTGTATGTAAGTAACTCCGAGTCTGATTAAAGAGATTTGTGCGAAATGTAATTCAGCGATAAGCGAGCGCTTTTAGATTTCTCGAATTTTAGAACGATCGTGTTCGAAAGAAGTTGTTAAGTGGACATTTCGTGTGTGGTAGTTGGTTTTATCTCAACACGAAGTTATAACTTGCACTCATTGGAAGCCGATTTTGAGATAAACATCTTGGTTTTATCTCGCGATATCTTCGCGTTTATACAATTTATTAGTAGGTATGCATCGGTAAGGGCTTAATTAAATTTGAACTTTTTTCATTCTCTCGATTGGTCGAAATTGGATGAAGAATGCGTAACTACAGTGTGCATAATAAAGAATGCAGTATAATAGGTGGATGTTACAGGTAACAACAAACAATGTAGCGACCCTCAAGTCGTTAAAAACTTTACAACCAAAAACACTGCTGTTAGCAATACTCTTTATGTCTGTATCCATCCGCGCGCATTTTGCTTATTTACTACGCCCATTTAAATGGTAACAGACCTTAGTGTAATGAGGTTTTTTTTGGGTGGCCATCGCGATGTGAGCGATTATCTTTAAATTAATTCAACGGAAATTCTAAATTGTTAGGAAAATGTGGCACGTACATCAAGTATACCACCACCATCTGACTGCCAGACACGAATGCCTTATAATTTTAATTCTTTCTGTTGCTTTGATTGTTGCATGCATAAACGATCAGTTGTAGTAGCCCAGCCAAGGTGTCGATTATAAAAATTCCGATTTACTTTCGAATAGTCTGGTTGTCCGATCGCCATTTTCTGATCGTCTACCATATCAAAATCGTCATAATTACTGCTCGAGGCTGATATCACCGATATAATCTCATTTTGTACGTTTGATCGCATTATATACCTTTATTAACTGATCTTATATGCGTACTAAATAATTTGTCTGGAGACGGTGTCAATTTTCAACGTTTACGCTTTAATTTATTTTCATGTTGTACGATCAAAAATTACGGTTGTAAACATCGAAGTCTTTTTTTTATTTTACTTTTACTCGGAGTTTGCTCAAATTTATAATTATTTTTTCTTTGTTTTACGAGAAAGATGTAATGGCGGTACGCGTGCTTAGAGAACATAAAACATTTATTTAAAAGCGACAGTAGCCCGATGACTAACATACCCAACAGCATTCAGCATCTGTTTCAGTAAGTCGGTTTGCATTGTCCGCCTACAATATTTTATTCTTAACTAACAGCACTATCGTATTTTATAATAACCGCTTAATCAAAAAATTTACCGCATCAAGTTTAATAGTTTATTACAATGAAAGTGGTGACTATCGGTGTGATCCGATCATTAATAAAGATATCGATACTTCTTTACCTGTGAAAATTTGGTACGTTTTAATAAAGAAATTTGCATACAATTTTTGTTGAAGAAATTGGATTTTCAATCGAAGCATTCAACCATTTAAATAGCAATTCATACATTCTTGTTGATGTAAAAGCTTGTCGCACTATAGTTGAAGAAAAATACTTCCAGAAGGCATTTCCTGAATTGAATTGTGACCCCTGTAAAAATTTCAATAATTCACATAGGTGTTCTGAGGGGCTGTAAATATCAGCTGTTATGGTTTTATAAATCAATTGACAAATTTTGGTTGTAAAAAGCAAGTATGCAAGATTTCTTAAACAAAATCTCTTTTGTAAATAAACACTATTACCACATCAAGATAATTATTTATTATGCTATTTGTTATTTTCTAAATTTTTATAAAATGTATAATATTAGAGCCCATACACATAAAAGACGTTCGCCAGTTGTAATTTTTTTTAAATGGCTGTGTACTTTTTTAAGTGTGTATTTAATTGAAACACTGAAAATTGGCGCCGAAACAGTAACAATAGTAAATTAGTGGTGTTTTACGTTAGTACTTAGTGTTGTTATAAAGGTGAAAGTGTTTTTATGTCGTGTCGAGTGTAAATAATGTATAGAAAACACTAGGTTAATAAAAATACATTACACGAGTACCTTTACTCTCAACATTCTTCTCTTGAATGTATGAATATATACTTCATTGACAATTTAAGTTAATGGCGGCCTGTAGTAATTATATGAAGCACAAATTCATTTTAAAATAAAAGGTGTCTACCTAATGTGAATATGTATTGCAATGGTATTACGCTGTAGCTTTTACATCTCTTACCTCCGCGGAATTAAATCGTTTGCATTCTTAATATAGTCCATCACCGTATGTACAGACGGCAGGTTGTTCGAACAAGCCTTCCGATGTCATACTTTTTTAAACACTCGGTTTTAGTTCCAATAATCACAAATAAAAACCAAGATGCCTACTGAATCAAGCGTAAAACGTAAACAAACCACCATTTATACGAGTGTTGACGTCACGACTAATGGGAACGCGTTTAAAAAATGATTTTAAAACACGGTTTTTTGGATATTTTTAAAATGAAACTATTCAATTCCGACCACATTATATATTTTTTTGTGGTACTGGAGTTTCTTTTTACGTTTTTGATTAAACAAGTGAAGTATAATTGTCTTAAATATAAATTTAATGAAAACACCCAATTGTGTGAAGTAAGGAGTTTATGTACGAAACATAGTCAGCACTCTAGCTTTTTGATCGCAAGGAGTGTATAAACAGACACTACAGTGCCATACATATTTTATCTACAACAAAACAAAAGTTGCAATTGAAAACAGATAGTGTTGCGTGTTGCTGGGTTATCCAGTATCGTTATCATTTAATAATAAAAGTCTCATTTAAGTAGCCATTCATAAACAATTAATGTGCTGTTTGTATAATGAGATTAAGGCGCTGATAACAAAATTTAGTATAAACATCGTCGGGAAGAATTTTGTGTATTTTCTCTGAATATTTCTGGGTGTAACTACAAAAGAATTGCATATATCCTTTTATCCCGTATTCTAAAAATAATGATCTGTTCGTCCACCGCGTGGGGGAATTAGCTCTGATAAGTTTGTCATCAAATGATCGGCGAATGTTCCAATTAGATGTAGGTACACTTGTGTCGATGAATACTCCTGATCCGATTTTTTCCATTGTCTGAGATGATCTGGTCGCTATTCATTCCATGTTGGAAAAAAAACCATTAGCATAATGACCCTAAAGAACCTTGTGCTTACCCTAGGCTTAGCTCTATTTCATTTCTGACCATGTAGTACATTCAGTTTTCTCTATTATTAATAATTCCCTTATCCTTCTTCTTCTTCAGGTTCTATGCCTAATTTTTCTTTTTGCAATGGTGCCGAGAAGATTAAACATGAACCATATAATATTTTTTTGAATGTGGAAAATCAGTGCTAAGTCTTTTATAGAAGTAAATTTTCATGTATGCTCTGGAAGAAAGTCGTTTTAACCCTTTGGTGGGGCGTATTCAATTTATTTTCCCGATTGTCTCAAGTTGTGATAAAATTTTGGTTAGTAAAAACGTTTATCTTGCCTTCCAAAGGCAAATAATTGTTCGTCAAGCGTGAGGTTTTTGAAAGGGCCAAAAAATCATAACTTGCCGCTAGTTTCATGAATTTTTTTCAGTTATCTCGGACAAAATTGTCATCAAATGATCAGCGTATGCTCTAATTAGATGTGCACTTTTGTTGATGAATATTCCTGCAAAGCAGTCAAATTGTATTTGGTCTGATTGTTTCCATTGTCTGAGATGATCTGGTCTCCATTAATTCCATTCCACAAAAACATTCCTTGAACTTGCTGATTAATACAAGAACATATGAGATAAATAAACTTTAAATCTCCAAAAATATATGAGCATAGAGACTACAGGGCTTCTAAATGTGATGGTCCCATCAGGTGAGCGTTGCAAAATTTAAAAAATGTAAATTTACAATTTAAGTTGATATTGAATTAATTTAGGTTTGATGAGACAATCATTTATAGAAACCCTGTACAAAGTGTAGTACCATTTATTTATTTATTTCTATGGTACATTATTTTTATTATTGTATTGTGATATAAGTGTAATGTATGGTTCCCCAGAAAGTCAGTGTAAACCTGTATAGTGTGGTGATAAAATGCTTCGGAAGACATCTTGTGCCTTCCCTAGACTTAGCACCATGTCATTATTAACTTGCAGCATATTCAGTATTCTTTATTATTATAATAGTTTTTTGATATTGTAAAAACAAATACCGTAAACGCTAAAATCACGTGATCCATTTTGCGCATGCCTATACATAATTACCCTAGCATTACGCATGATTTTAGCAGTTAGAAATTATTTGAAATATCAATGGTTGAACTCAGTCAATTATGAAGTTAATTTTAAGATTGGTTAGAATTATGAATTCATAATTCACTGCTCTAAATTACAGTCATTGTTATGCTGATACCGCGAACGTAATTCACTAGGAGTTGAGAATAGTATATTGTGCAATAAGTGGGAAAAGTGATCAATTTCTTACGATTGCTGCATGAGACGTAGTCTAGTGAGAAACTGTTATTTTTTTACGCGTTACACTATAATACTTTAATAGTGATCATTGTAAAGTAATTTTCCTAAAACAAGCTGAAGTAAACAAAATTTAATATAAACATCTGAAAATAAAATAGGCTGTTATAAGAAACATTAAAACGAATAATTTTACCTTACGAAACAGTCATATGCTCAGTAAATCTATCTTCTATAATAATAATATATCTGATTTCTTCTTTGGTGCACATATAGACACTAGAAGTAAGACATTTGAAGCAACAAAATCTGAGCTTCAGTTTTAGCCATAGTTATCGGTTTACGGAAAGTAATATTCCTATTGAAAAGATCGAGCATGATAGATATTTTCAAGCTAAATTTATTTTTATATCCTGTGACAGGACAGATTAAGGTTGTCACTCGTAATTTAAAAAGTTTATATTTCTTTATTTTGTTATAAATGAGATTAAACTCCACACCTACTTCATTCAAACACTAAGAACTGCCATTTTTATATAATAAAAATTTATCTTTCTTCTAAAACGGAAGAGATAACGAGTGTTCAAATAAAAAACTGTGTTGAGCAGGCTGTGGTATTGAATTAATTTAATTATTTTTACTGTGTACGCAAGTACAGCAAAATAACGCGCATTGTGGCTTGATCTAAGTAGAACCTAAAAATTGACACAAATGAATGTTTTCCTTGATACTTTGAATTTTAACCTATAATTTGTATCAGTTGACTGCTTTGTTAAAATATTATCAAATGTCAAAAAAAAAATATCTACTCAGCCCAGTTTTTTATTTGAACATCCATTATATAATTATGTTTTTTTTTAATTCAACAAACAATTGTAATCATTTTACTCCATCTCGAAAGGTTGTGGTATTACGTATCCCATCAGTTCCTTGTCATAGATAATACACCCTAAATAATTAAAAAAATATTGGTTCTACACAATATGACATTGTATTACACGAAACAAAAATGATTTTATCCTGAAGCACGATCACAATATAATATTCATGAATTTTATTTAAGATTTAACTGTCACTTTGGAAATTCAAATCATGACTACCAAACATTTCTTCTCTTATTTTTCTTTATCTTAATCAGCTACATTCAGTTCAATACGTAATCATATCGTTACTAGGTTCCAGGAATGACGAATTTGTTGCTGTGCTTTATGACTACAAAATGTTAATTTTTCATAGTGACCGTGGAAAAATAATGTTTGTTTTTTGCATTTATCATAAGTATTTATGACCCCAATCGATCCAATTTTACTAAATTTATTATTCACGCACTTGTAAATAATACTATAAATATAACTGGTCTATTCTTTGACATTTTATAATTTTCTTAACAATCTAGTTACCTGGTACGGTACATTTATGTTTACAGAATGGCCATTTTATTTTTAACTTGAAACACTTATTATTCATTTGTTTGTAAAAGTAAAATTTTTTTATTTAAAAAAGAATAAAGTAGACAGTCGCCACTTCTTTTAAGCCACCCTGTTAACATAAAGTTAATATAGAAAAGCCCTCAGCCAAACTAAATAATCCACGAGTCCGAGGACAAAAGAATAAATCGCGAATTTTAATTAAACTTGCTATACAACCCACGCGTCTTCAATGTATAATAATTAGAAATGGTTTTGAAATACAGATGTGGAATACAAATTTTTAGGAGTATACAAAAAAGGAATTCTTAGTACAGTGGAAAACATTCTGCTCATGTGTGGATTCATCCACACTCAACAAGAAATCAGATCTAAACAACCAGAGAAGTGGGAGTCATAAACACCAAGTACTACATGGCAAAAGTTAACAAAGCTGCGATAAACTCAACTGAGATCCAACTACGAAATTGGGGAGAGAATTGCTATCAGTGCAGACATTTAAAAGAGGCACACAGCGTCACCTATACGAACTTGCCACTTAGGCAAGTTGTTAGTTTCGCAGAATTACCATTAGCATAACGTTCTTAAAAATTTGGTGGAGAAACAAAACATCACATCAAGAACTCTTAACATTTCATCAACATAATGGAAGAAATCCCCACATACATCCTGGCAACTTTTGATATGATATTATTTAGAAGTCTCTACCTAGAAGTCCTAGAGAAAGAAAACTTGAACATGCCGTTACACCCACAGTATATAGGAGAAACCAAAAGAAATTCTAGCGCAAGGTTATATAATCATACCTCCATCACAATAAGTAATGGTCACTGTTTCACAGTGACAGATAATTCCCGGGAATCGAAACACCATGAAATCATTATCAACATCATCATCAAAACTTAAAAAGTCCTACATCAACAGAAACCGACTAAGTAGAATACCACGAGTATAATTCCCAAGGAAACTGTAATTAAATTAATGATTGATGAAAGCAATAATTTGGACGATGAATCATATAAATTTAAAAGCAAACATATTATCTGTTGGAAAGTATAAATCATAGAGAAATAGTCCGTGCAGATTTTGTAGTAAGAAAGAAAGAAACAGAAGCGGGGTTTTCTCAAGATTTGGCCTTAACAAATCAGACCTTGAGGAATTCCCAACGTTCGTAGCAGTTTCCTTCCGGCCACGAAAGATGCGAGGAGCCAAAATCACAAACAAAATTCAATTCTTTTTCGCCTTCAAACTGGATTTTCATTAACGTGTGTGGTAGACATTCGGTTTATAATAAGTACTTTAGGCTACCAAATCCAATTAATTCAAGTATTTCGTGAAGAGGAATGGCTTTTCTAGTAACTGTATCTTCTTTCACGATAAGAGGAGTGACATCAGTTCATTTGTAATTTAATTATTACAATATTATGGGAATACATTTGCGTTTTTCTTGCTAATGCTATTACACAACTAACAGCCGCTAAAATGTTAACATTGTTAACGGTTTCCTAGAAGATATCTTTGAGGAAGTCATCTCTGCGTGTGGACAAAGCTTTGGTTAAAGAAATCCCAAACAATGTTCCTTTGAAGATTTCCTGTACGTGTATGGCAACCTTTATGAGTTATAAATACCGGAATTTCATTATAAATTAATGCATTGATTTGACTCTTTATCAGTTGTTTAGTTTTATGTGCGATTTCAGCAAAACGGTGTACAACCACAAAGTTCAAGCATTTCCTAATGTTTTGGAATACATTGCTACCGAGGTGGTTCCTCAATATTTTTATTTTATTTTTTTATTTAAGAAACCTTAAGCCAGTTATGCGATAGTTTCATAACTGAAAATTTTAACACCATATTTTTAGAATAGTTCATTAGTAATCACGATATCTCAAGAACGGCTGCTCCATTTTTTGTGAAATTTAGAACGTAGATGTTTTTTTTATAGTTGAAAGATCTGATTAGATTTCAGCATAATTTGAATAATCTTAAGAGTACTTTACCTGCAGCATTCTCCATTTAGTAAAATATTTCCAAAAATGTTATTTATATCGGAGATACCGAGTGGCGTCCGACGTGTTTTTCGTATTAAGAGGGATTAATCTTAAGTAGGGTATTCAAAAGCAAACTTTTTTTTCGCGTAAATTTGTTTTAATCAATTAAAGTTGTCTTCGTGTGATTGGACGAGACTGGTGTTGGTTGGTAGGTTACCATTATTCCAATTTCTTTCTTTAAAACAATTATATTCCTAATAACAATTTCAACAACGATTTTTTTGCTGTCATTAATGATTGATAATACATCAGACGCCATTCGGATATGTATATTTTTCTGTCTCGGATTAAAGCAAGTAGACTGAACGCTACTCGGATATGCAATACACAACACATTTTTTTTTTCAAATAAAAGTAACTTCTAATTTACGAAATTTGCTTAAACAACTTTTAAGATAAACACGTGGCCTTCATTTAGTAAAATTTTGTACTCTGAATAATTTAACGTATCTTAAACTTTTAGGCAAGGAACTACGAATCATTTAAAATTTTGTTGTTAAACCGTGTTTATGGTAGTACTTTAAAGTGAATTATAATTACATTTAGAAAACAGTTATTAAATATTTAAAATGAAGGTTGGATCTATTATTAATGTATTGGTTATTTCAATAAATACAATAATAACTTAGCCAATTACCAATACTAAAAATTATACTTTACTGATTTATGTAATTATAGTTTACTCGATGAATCGCGAGTCATCGTGAGTTACTAACCATTTTATGTGGTGTTGTTATAAATTAAATTGACATTGATATGAACTTATTTAATAAATCAAGTCTCATTCTTAGTATTGATAATTGTGCAAGTTATTATTATAGTTTTTTATACGCTGTAAACTTTACACGTTTATAATATCAGAACGATGTGGAGTTTAAGCTTAACCCTTGTTTTTTTTATTAATTTAAAGATTTTTCTGTGACTTATTGTAAGATTATAACAGATAAGTACAGAATCATTCTATGTAGTTATTTTGCTCTATCTCTGATAATAAAAGAAATATATGTTTGGAAATATAACATCAATTGAACTGTATATTAGCCTATAAATCTTATAAATAATATGGGGACGTTTTCAAACCGAAAATTTTAGCCCCGTTTTTTTCCATAAATTAGTGTTAGTACGTTATAATAAAGCAATAACAAATACTGTCTAAACGCTACCCAGCCTATATGACAATCACGTGAATAGTTGTTTTAACGGTGACTGCAAGAATATTAATTATACAATAAATAATGTGGCAATTGTTGGAATTTTTATTATCTATAACTTTCATTTAAACTATTTTTTTTCGAGCAGAAGATAACGCGTTTTGGGTTCAGGAAATGGGTATAAAACAGATACCGACGTATTAACTGCGTCTAAACAATTGGGGTAATTTTCTCGTTTATTTTTTATTCCAACGGCTTAAGTTCATTATTAAATTATCTTTACGGTACTTCCCTAATTGTCAGTAATAAATTACACAATATTTTAGAAAACAGTTATTTAAATGTTTTTTTTTCTACAACGTAACTTTTTCTATCAAAAGTTTCACGCTATTTATATGTTCTTACACGTTTATTAGCATCGAAACCGTCATACAACAATTATTTATTATAAAACGAATCGTATTCCTAGGAAAAAAGACACATTTTGCTTAAAAAATGTTTGCAGATTACAATTGCTTTACTTTTTTGCCAAAAGTTACAACGGTAATCAATGCTTGTTATATGTTTATTAGAATAGCATACACTAATGAGTTCAATGAATAAAAATACCTAATGTACGTAGTTCATTTTATAGTTCGATTACGTAAAAAGAAAATTTCATTATGCTACAGGCACGACTAAGTTCTCGTTAAGAACCCAATACTATAGGACAAAACATAACTTTTATGTGACCCTCATAAAAAGCAGTCTAATGAGGTCAGGTCTAAAGATCTGAGAAGGTATTCTATTAGTCCTTTTTTTCACCTATTCATTAATCTGCTTAATTATACATGGTGTGAAGGTGTCTCCCTTTTCTCAAAATAGTCGAGATTGTCGTTTAAAGTTGTTAGTTCTTTGGTTTTCCAGTTCATTAATAACGAAGATCATTTTATGCAGCATTATGCCGTTAATTAATTTTTGGTTATAATAATTAGGTACTTTTTCGATAATGCATTTGGAAGTGTGAATGAATTCATAAGAGATTTTATTAGCCCAAAATATATCGACAAACATCGCAATACGCCTTTGTTTGTGTACTAACAAAAAGTGATCCATTAGTCATTCCCTAATCAATTTATTTTCGATTGCACTTGTAACCGTCTATCAATAACAACTTTTATATATCCATCTGTAATTATTTGACTATGTGAATGGAACGAACATATGGATGAGATATTTTTACTTTTTCCATACGTTTTTGATTTATATGTGTACACATACATATAAAATCAAACGATAAGCACCAACCAATACATTTACTTTATCTAAACATAATCGGGTACGTTAAACAATATCGCGCCAAGCTTTATAATTTACATAGTAGAAGAATCGAAAAAAGAAGTGTTACACAGTTCTTCAATTTCCATTGAGCTTGTTGAAATGTGCAAATGCAACAATCAGATATTAGTTGCGGTTTAAATCAATGTTTCGCGGCGGAGTTTACGTGTTGGTAAAGCGTTAAGAGATAAGAAAACACCATTGTCAATACTCGATCCGATATACTTTACATTAAAAGGTTGCGGATGCTAATGGAAACAAACATGTCCAGATGCTTGTTGAAAATTGTTTGTTCCTCTTTATTTTATTAATGACATCGAAAATAAATTTGCTTTTCTGGAATTATACGAGGGGTTGCTCGACTTGAAGTCATCACGATCTCAACTACAAGTTCAATGGCCATTGTGCGATGTTTAAAGAAATTCGTTTTAGATTTTGTTGATAACTTTCTTTGGATAATTCACTGCGAACATAATTATTGTTTTGTGTACCTATAGATTTTAGATAATCCACTAGGACATATGGCAGCGGTAGTTGGAACGTATTGTTATCTTAGTGTCCTCTACATTATAAATACTGCGTTGTTTAAAATTGTATTACTAGTATTTAGTGTTAACTATCATGTTAAGTACGATAAACGTATGTTACTTTGAAAAGTATATGAGTAGGGACGGTGTTACCATTCAGAGTAAGAACTCTAAGCAAATTCTTTAATTTTAGAAAAGGAGATTTGTTAAAATATTTATTTTGTTGGATGATTTCAAGTTCAAGTTTTTCAATTTTTGTTTGTTCTCCATTATCGCTGTTTCGATCTTTTCTTTGTATTGTTTTGCTATTTGTACTTCTTGCAGTCTATATGATTTGATTGGCTTCTTACCAATTTACTGGTGCGTCTAATCTTTTTGTCTTGGTGTATTTAGTCTAAGTTTGGCCACTACCAGGTAGTGGTCACTATATATTTCTGAACCCCTTCTCACTCTGAAATCCAATATTTCCTTCCTGAATTCTCTATTTATGAGCACATGGTCTATTATGGATTTTTTCCCTCTGGTATGTTTGTGCACGTTCTTGTGTTTATAAAAGGTGTTAGTGACTATCATATCATTCTCTCTGCAGAAATCTATTAACCTGCTTCCATTATTATTTCTATGTATTTCCCCAAGCATCCCTATTACATCATCTCTGTATTTAATAGTTCTTACACCAACTCTGCTGTTCATGTCCCCCTAGTATTATTAGTCTACCTTTTACATTTTCTATTGTGTTGTGCAGTTGTTCCCAAAATTCATCTTTCTTGCTATACTGTGCGTGGTCTTCGTTTGTCCCGTATCCATTACTATTGTAGTGTAATCATTTGGTTCTAAGTATATTTCTAATTCATAATTCTTTCTGATATGAAGTCTCATTTTCTTTATTACCTTAGCATAATCTTCTTTTACCTTCAACTGCTCTTTGTTATCTTGTGTCACTCCGCTATACAGTAGTACATGTCCTTTTCCAATATCTATCATACCCTGACCTTTTCTCTTGGTTTCACTTATTTCCATTATATCTAGTTGTGCTTTCTCGAATTCCTGTAGAAGCTCTTGCTCTTTTCCATTTAAGATTTTTACGTTCCAGGTGGCTATTCTTACGAGTTTTCTTGTGTTGCTTTTGTTGTACTTTTTTGACTATTAGTTCTTTGTCCTTTGTTGCTTTATTTTCCTTCTTTTTTACTCTCCAAGGTTGTTTTTACCATGTTCTTTCTTGTCTGGTTCCTTTCCTTTCTTTTCGTTCTTGACTTCCTTTTTGTTACTCAGTTTCATTGTTATCCATAATCATCTCCTCTTTTCTTGCCAGGTACGTCATCTTGTATTCCGTCCTTGTTTCTGTTATATGTTTTTGAATATGCCTCTGGTAGCGTTTCTTGTCTGATTTTCTCTAATTATACCGGTTGCTTTATTCCATCTCCATTCCGTACCGTCAATGGTCAATTTTTGGTACCCGCTTCTAACCCTTTTTCCTTGTTTTTTCTCTTCCGGTGCTCTCTTTCTGATTTGTATTTCGATTTTTCTTTCTTGTTTGGTAAGATCATTGTTGATATATACTTTGCTTCCTTCTATGCCTTTTAATTTATATTTATTCTTTATTATTTCCATTTTGTCCTGGAAGTACTCTATCTCAATAAGGTGAATTTCTGGTCCCATTTTTATATACTGTTTTTATAGTCGTATTTATTTCAAGTTTTTCATTTATAAACTTTTCCATTTCCATTTTCATTTCCTTGCAATCTCCTTTTATTTTATTGTTCTCCTGTTTTAGGTTTTCGTTTTCTTTCTTCAATTCTTGTATTTCTTTCCTGAAGTTTTCCTGGTCAATTTTTATTTGATTGACATCTAATGTTATTTGTTGTAGCATTTCCAGAACTTTATCTAGTTTATCTTTTTTCTTTTGCTTGGCTGGCAACCTGCTCATCTTTCTGTTCTTTGCGAAGATCCTTGTTTCTTCGTCGCTCTCGATTCCATGTCCCTTTTCCTTTTGTCTTCATCTGTTGATTCACTGTCTGTGTTTTTCATTTTTGCTTGGTATTGATGTTTGTTTGTTGCAATATTATTTACACAGCATTAAATATTGGTTCCGATTTCACCCCTCGGGGAGCCAACCTTTCTTTGTGTATCTTTTTTAGCAATCCTATTCGTTTGGTCCCTTGTGGGTGTACAATTGTGCGAACTGCAACGTACAATGTGTTGCCTATTTAAAATTTCGGCGTAGCCCCATATAATGCTGTGATATTTTCTTATCTATTTTCCACATGCAATTTTCCGCCTTATATCCCGAATACCTAACCTCCACCAGTCTAAGTTGGCACTAATTTACTTACTCTTTGCGTAGCCTAAGTAACCGTTTACTCCTTCTGTGTTGCACAACTCTGTTTTTTCTGTTCACTACCTTCTTGCGTTTTGTTTTAACTCGATACGGTCCAATTTGGGATTTTATATCGGAGCTTCCAAACACACCAGTAATCGACCTTCAACCAGCTATCATAATACTAAACCTAATTGGTTTAAAAGATCTACTTTGTAAAATTATTTTTAACCATACAGGGTGTTTTTACGGGATGCCAAAAAACATGTTTTTTTTAAATGGAACATGCTATACCTTTTAAAGTGTTCTGGGGTAGTTTTCTCAACCTCTATATAGCCATTTAATTATTTTTTGATTTGCTGCCAGTATTGCCAACTTTTAATTGTTTTTCTGAAAAATTTTTCGTAAACACGCTTCACTTTAAAAAATCATTGCGACTTTTTAAAATTTAATAAACTAATTTTAGCACCGACCCAATAAAGGTTAATATTTTAATAGTTACAAATTTAGATTGTGTGCTACGGGGTGTTCTAAAAAAGTGCAAATTCCTTAAAACTCAAAAGGTCATAACTCATTTTTTCAAATGAAATGACATTTGTTTTATTTTGCTATAAGATAGCATTTTTTCTTCTTTTTAATTTTTACTGAAAGGTGTCCTATGCCTAAACTCCGTAGTATTTGGGAAATTTAATAGTGTAATAGTGAGAAAAAACAATTTTAATTACAATAAGTTTTGCGACACCTATTGTATTATATTTTTATAACGAAGAAGGTCGTTGGTGGAAAATAAATTGCATACTAGCAGATGCCATATGTCGGCGTCCAAAAATATCGCCTCTTAACATTCTTTGTTTCGATGAAATCTTTCAAATCATTGTATTGGCAGGAATATACCCACTAGATAACCGACTAGATCACTTGATCTGACAAAACTAAACTTTTTTGTGGGGATATGTAAAAGAAATGGTGTATAACGATCCACCAACAACACCAATAAATATACAGCAAAGAATAGGGGACCCGTTTGCAAGCATCTCACCTCAAATGAAAAGAGAAAAAAAAAGAAAGGGAAAGGTCTTTTCAGCAGCGAATCAATTGGTGCTTCAATGAAAATGAAAGACATTTGAAACACTTGTTGTAGTCATTTTTTCAATTTTGTTTCTTTTTACAGTTTGTTTTAATGTATTCAATTATTTTGTTGTCTAAATCAGTAATTAATAAAAAAATCTTTAAGTTATCCAAACCCCAATGTGACACTAAATTATCGTCATTGCTCTTTTGGGTGTATAAAAATTTAATTAAAATTATAGGATACCTTTAGTACTAATTAAAGAGGAAAAAAATATGCTATCTTATAGCGAAATAAAACAGGCTTTATTTCATTTGAAAAATTCACTTTTTGCACTTTAAATTAAAAAAAATTCGCATGTTTTTTGCGAACATCCTGTAACACAAAATTTGAATTTATAACTATTAAAATGTTGCTCTTTATCTGATCTAACGTCGCTGTTAAAATTTGTTTATTAAATTTACTAAACAAAGTCGCTATGATTTTTTAATGTAACGCTTGTTTATGGATTTTTATTTCAGAAAAACACTTATATAAGTTCGCAACACTGGCAGGAAATCAAAAAAATAATTAAAACACAATGTAGAGGGTGCGAAACTACGTCAGAACACGTTAAAGATACAGGGTGTTCCATTAAAAAAATATGTTTTTGCCATTCCATAAAAATGGAACACCTTGTATCGTTAAAAATAATTTTACAAAGTAGATCTCTTTAAACCAAGTATGTTTAGTTTAAACTTTCTTTACCTATCTCCAAAGGGCTAGCCGCTAGGAAAAAACAACGCACTAATGCAGGACCCTATATAGTAAAAAATAATAAAGTAAAAAAAAAATAAGTGAAAAAATGGAAATATCAACGAAACAGAACAGCACTATTTATGGTGCAAAGATACTAGAACAGATGTAAGTTCTTTGGTCCAAAAGAATGGCAACAAGCACAAATTGAAAAATAAGAAGTATATAGCACACAACTAATAAACCGTCAATGAAATAAAATTAAGAAAATGTCCAGCACAAGATATTGTTATATTATAATAATCAGTCCACTGTTTAAGAAATTTGATTCAAAAAAGTGCAAACACTATAGAATAATACGTTGTACACCAATATTCTTCTGGATTGGAAGACTTTACAGTGGTATAAGCTCACAAGATCTGACATATTCTCTACGACCATTGGAAGATTTTATTTAAAAACAATATAATGATGGCTTCAACTTATTTTTGCGCTACTTTGTACACATGAATTTATATAAAAGTAAAATTGATCGGTTTGACTGTTTTTCTAAAAAAAAAACAACTTTCAAAGTCAACATAATTATTTGAATAATTATTTGTGATGCAAGTGTGTGAAATAAGGATTTTATGCACGAGTTGGAAGGTTTAAAACATGAGCCGCAGGCAAGTGTTTTGTCTTTTCACACGCTTTTATTCAATATTTTATCTATATCAGGACATTTTCTGTTTGGAGCAGGTACTACAACAGACGAATGTATACTTTTTCATTTCTTTGTTTATTTTGAATGTTGTTTACATGAATTTATTTCTGTTGGTTAACACTTTAATCCTTTAGTTTTTAAATGGCATAGATTATAGAAGCATTCAAAATAAAAGAGACAAAAGATGACATGGCAAAAAAAACTACTGCAGAAGTAATCAATATGTTGGAAAAACCAATAGAAAAGCTATTGAGAATTAATATGATACACGCCGTAGTAAAACCAGTGTCAACATCATCATTTGCAAAGTATGTAAGAAAGACAGACATCTTATGAAATGAACTTTGACAAACACCTGATCCAACACTACCAACTACTTATCTGTTTACTACTAAAATAAGAGGACTTGCTATTCCACAGAGAAAACCAACAACCGAAGATATCAACACTGAAATTACATCCACAGTACGATCGAAGCCAAAAGTAGTTCAAACGAAGGCTCTTATAGAGTCTTCCGACGAAAACATTTCTTGATCATTATACAACTTGACTGAAAGAAAGAGGCAAGTGAAGTTTTGTCGAAAATTAATGTATGTATAATCCTCTCAATATTATTATTATTAGTAAAAAAAAACACAAATTTCAAAACTTATCGAATTTAGAGATTTGGAGAATTTAATTTTGTATCTTGTTTGTACTTATTGTTATACTGGTATTGATGTTTTTTTAAATTAAAATATTGTGTAAAAAATACATATTGTTTACTATCAATATGATGTAACTTCGTTTGCAATAATTAAGTGCACATTTCATACTACTAGTAAAATTTAAAGGTTATGTTTTATCATGTTGGCTGTTTAATGTTACGAACATCGATATAACTCAGTTTTCACTTGTTCATTCATTGATTCACTTGTTTCAAGTGTTTTGAACAAAAATTCTTGAAGCGTTCAACTATACCTGGTCAATAGATTGAAGGGGTGATTTTGATCGAAGACATTAAAGTTTGATCTTTCTTCTCATGTATAAACGTAATATGTTGCGATATTGTCTGGAAAATTTACATTTTCAGCGAAGTTGTTTTTAACATTTGAATTTAGAAACAAAATGAAACTGAACACAAATACTTACAGTTTTTTTATGACTTGTTTCTAATAACAAATACTAATTTCAGCTGTCTTGACAAACTACTATAACCCATAACAGTTAATTTTTGTTATTTTTATAAATTTTAGCCGCACCGTTAAACTCGCTTGACGTTTGCTGGATAACATGCGGTAAAACCATACAGTTTCACTCCCATCATTATCATTTGGAAGATTCTTGCTGCCACTGTCAGTTGGCAAATGTTCACCAAATTAGTTTTGAAGCTGTTGCATCAGATTCTTGTTCACCATGTTTAATGCTTCCTGTTTTTTTACATTGTTGTTTTTTCTTTCCGACCTCATTTCAATAACGACAATCTTAAATATCGCCGAGTACGCTCTAAGTTAAATTACAATATAGGCGTTTGAGTTACCCTACACTGATGAGTCTCAATAAGGCGAAATACGTGTTGTAGGTGCAGTTCATGTTTTCGCACTGGCTACTGGATTATTCGGTTAGCAGGAATTCTACAATATGGGTTAAAAATAGGTATAAATCTGTTTTGCAATGTTGAAGAACTCGTTATCTCACTAGCTACAGGTTTCTACAAAATATTTTCAATTTATATTTACTAGTTTCGAATTAAAAATACTTCGCAAGTCATCTTCAGAATAAAGTACCAGTTGAAACTAGTAAATATGTTTTATTGTTTAGTATTGGTTTGACTTTTAGCGGACCATTTAATATAAATTATGTCACGTCACTACTTCTCATTTTCGTCACAATTGTTTAATGGAGTTTATATTTCCATGCTCAGTAATTTTGGTGAGTTAGTTTTTTAGAACTCATCTTTTTGCAAAGTAACTCATTGCAGTTGCTTGATGTTCGTAAACTTCAATTTTTTATCAGTCGCCAGTTCATTATTTTCCGCAAATGTTTTCGTGCACTTGGAAATTTTATTTTTACTCATGAAGTAGTGTTTTTTCCATTCTGAATTTGAAGTTAAGTAGAGACAATTGTTTGTTTTTCACGACAGTTCCACTCTTCGAAAGAAATTTTTGTGTATAACCTAGAAGACAATAACTAAATGAAATCTATTGTACCTTAGTGGGCAGATGTCTCCATTGGCAGTATTTAGAATAAACCAATTCTAATCACTTAACTCTATTTCTTCAAAATAAGTTGTCAAATACTCCGCTGCCTCGCCTCCATACCATGCCAACTCCACATCATGCCCACTCTGCACGCGCGAAAGCTGATCATAATATGAGGCTTTGTACGAATCGACTGAAATTTTGTAATTAGGGGTTTATGAGCATTCTCATTAATAATCTAAAATTAAAAATACCAAAAACAAAATGGCGGACTAATATGTCAAAAAATTGTCAAAAGTATGTATTTTTATTATAATATTTAATATTTAATATTTATTTATTTACGGGCAACATGCAAATTTGCTGATTCCATAAACCGTTGGAGAGGAGAATTAAGAAGATAGGAAGTTTTACAGAACCTTACTGAAAATTGTAAAGTGTTACGCAGAGTTTTGATCGGTAAATTAAAATCGATTTGATGCAGAACATGAGAACAATCTAAAACGTCATTAACTAGTTTCTGAAAAAATACCATATCCAAAAGTATTCTGCGAGAGTTTAAAGTATTTATATTTAAAAATGAAAGTATTTCAGAATAGTTTGATAATGTAATTCCAGCTTTATATGCAATAAATCTAAGAAATCTATGTTGAACTTTTTCTAATTTTAATATATATGTTGAATGATAAGGTGACCAAACTTGAGAACAATACTCCAAATGTGAACGTACTAATAAAACAAATAAAACTTTTAGAGTATCAACATTAGAGAACGTTTTGTGCAACGAAAAATGAAACCCAATTTTTTAGTTGCTTTTAATCTAATGTGATTTATGTGTTTTTTAATGACAAATCTCGAGAAAATATAACTCCTAAATCAGTAACTGAAACGCAATTTTGTAATGAGTGATTATCCAGAATATAGTCAAACTTTATGGGTTTAATAATGCGATGAAATGTAATTGACAAACACTTACTCAAATTTAGTCCAATGAAATTAAAAGAACACCAATTAGAAAAAGCATTAAGGTCTTCTTGAAGCTGAAAACAGTCGCCTACAGATCTGATTGTTTTAAAGATTTTCATGTCATCAGCGAAAACAAGAATCTGGGAGTGTTTCAAAATATTTTTAATGTCGTTAATAAAGATTAAGAATAGCAAAGGAGCCAGATGAGCACCTTGTGGTACTCCTGAATGGACTAAAACATGATCAGAATAAAAAATTTTGTACTGGACTATTTGACGTCTGTTGGAAATGTTGCTATCAATCAAAGAAAGTAAAGTACCACCAATACCTACGTTTTCGATTTTCTTAATTAAAATGTTATGGTTAACGCTGTCAAAAGCTTTTGAAAAGTCAGTATATATGACATCCAGCTGAGTATATTCATCAAAAGCTTGATATATAAAATTTTGAAAAACTAAGAGATTCGAGGTAGTCAAGCGATTTGGATAAAATCCATGCTGTTTTTTAATAATTGTTTGTTTTAATAACGGAAACATATTATTAGCAATAATTTTTTCAAACAGTTTTGGAATTTCAAATATCTTTGAGATAGGTCTGTAGTTAGTGATATCGGTTTTATCTTTACTTTGTGAACTGGTACAACATAGTTTAATTTCCATGTATCGGAAAAATTCTACTTTTAAAGATTTAGAGAACAATATTTGAATTGGATATGCTAAAACGTAGCAACAATTTCTTAAGAGAAGAGCAGGAATACCATCAGGACCATGATTTATTTTCGGGTAAATCTTTTAATTCCATCATAATTTGATTAACGTCGATATTAATGTAATTTAAATTAACATTGGTAATAATTCTTATTATATGTCTTATAAACAGAACCAAAATGTTTGGCAAAGAGATTTACAGTTTCCTGCTCATTAGTACTGACTGACGAACCACGGCTCATTTCAGAGGGTAAATGATTATCTTTTTTTTTGATATTTTATGTATGACCAAAAGTACTTAGGATCGTTTTTGATTTTTTATTGTACATCATTAATATGTAATTTAAAGCACTGATTAGAAAGGGTTTTGCATTGACTTCGTAATTTTGAGAGTTGATTATAATAAGTGAGACAATTTGTAGATTTGTATAACTTATGGTAGATATGTTTAGTTTTAATTAGATTTCGCAGAACACTAGAGTACCAGGGAGGAAACTTTTTATTATAATTTGATGTACGTTTTATGGGTATGTAATAGCTAGAACCTAAATTTAAGATATTATAGAAAGAGTTTATAGCATCATTAATGCTTAACGGTAGAAGAAATTCCCAGTTTATAGTGGACAAGTAGAAATTAAGATCTAAGTAATTGCTTCGATTGTTTTTGTCACTAATAATGATTGCACCAATCCGACTTAAACTAAAGCCATGCTTAAAAACAATCGTTGCTATGGTTTTAACAATTGTATCTATGTATTTAAGTAGGACTTTGCTTAATTTTTAGTAGAGTAGATTTTATTTTTGCCTTCTGCCTTTCATAAAAACAAAAAGACTATTAAAATATAATTTCGTCATGATAGATATCCCCCACTTAAAGTTCAAGTTTGAACTGACTGCTGATCTCACATCATACAGAATTCAACGATCTAAATATCAACCTACTGAACTAGTAACGTCCAAAATCCATATCTACGAAATTTATGTTTTACTTTGGGCCAGCTTTTTGAGCTTTGGCCCCACTGTACTCCGTCTGGATTTCCGTCCCTCTATAGATGAAAAATTTTCAGGTATTTATCATTGGTAAACGCCGTGAAACTTTTTTTCTTTTTTGGGCTCATTTTGCGGTGCCCTAAGAGAGCAAAAAATTACATTTTCTGAATTTGTTTCAGGGTCACATTTCATATTGTTTAACAACATAACTTTTAAAAGTGTTGTCAAACAAATTGTTTTGTGTTTTCTAGTGTTAATTTTCATATTTTTCGTCAATAGCACCAAGTGAAGCCCTACCAAAGCGCGACATTTTCGATAATATACCCAACTACGGGCGATTTGACTTTAGACGGCCTTATCCTTGTTTAATTGATGAACTTGTCTGATAAAATATAATTCGTGTATTGAAAATTATCGAGAATTTTTGGAATATTTGCACGAATATTTGTAAGAAGTTCTAAAAGCCACGGGGGCACGTAGTGTACGAGTAATCTATAATTTTCAATGCACTTATTACATTGTTACTGACGATTTTATAGCAAATGTTTCAACCAATCAGAAGCTGGTATTCGACAGTATATCAACATACAAATTTTTTAGTAAATATTTTAGTGGAAATTCTTCCATTTTGACAATCGGATTTTATTAATCATAACATTTTTTATACCGAATATCCCCCGATCATAAATTAATTTTCGGAAATGTTTTCTTGGTCACGAAGTTTATTGAGAAAATCCGGGTCTTCGTTACCGCGTGGTGGCAAGCAGATAAATTTTCAGAAATTTTGTTTGATGCTAGATGATAATTAAGTGACTTTTACATTGGGAAAGTATTTGATGTACACAATAATTTAAACTGTCAATTTGGAAGTTAGATTATGCACAAAATTAGACCAATCGTTTTGGGATATAGTGTTTTTACAAAGGTCGGGAATTTTTTTTGTTAATTATAATCTATTAACTTGTCGAGGATGTGAAAAAAATGAGGTGTTAAAATTTTTCGTTTTAAATTTTTTCAAAAACTGCTTTATTTTTAATACGCTATGTAGGTGTTAGTTAATCATTAATGACTAGTAATAAAATTAACTTTACCCTTAACTTTATTACCCATTTTTGTGTATAAATTAAAAGAAAAATGTTTGTTTTAGAAATTTAATCAAGAGTTAGATAAGTTTCATTAAAAAATAGAGAAGAAAAAATTAGGAATTATAATCTTATTCAACCCTTACTCGTAACGGTAGTTATTTTAAAGTTTATAAACCCTTGGGTAAGAATTGAGAGAAATAAACGAAACAATATAAACCGCTTAAGGACCGATCCCTAAACCAAATCCTCCACTGAAGTATTTAGTGTTCTGTTCCCACCGTGTAGATTTTAGCCTAAGTAAGCGCCGTAGGACTTCAACTAAGAGCAACAACGCCAATTCCGTTTAGATTCAGAAATCTAAATAACCCCGAGTAGTGTGATTCTAAATGCAATATACTGCTGGAATAATTTAGGAAACCTTCTCTTCCTATTTTTTTCCTTGGATTTAGATTGTCCCGTTTGGGTATTTATTTGAGTGTGTGCTTGATATTTTGTGTCGCACAAAGCAGGTCGACTGTAGTTATTACACAATCCCCCCTTTTTCGAGTTACAAGATTAACTTCTTCTCGGTCCAATAATTCAATTAATTCCAGTAGCGAAGGAAATGTTTTGTTGTTAAATGAACAAAACTGTTGTGTTGATAAACTTGTCAAATCGATGTATGTAATGCTTTTTTTTTCACTAATAAATACGAAAAGTTTTAATTAAATTATGTTAATGCGACAGGTGTAGTAAGTAGTCACATAAGCATCGCCATCGTCCCTATATGGATACGGCTATTATATGTAAAATGTTGACACTTCGCTAACGAGTTCTGTGCCCAGCCGCAGATACAGATCCAAAGATACCAACTTGTGAAACGTTTTAAAACACCACTTAGATATCTCTGTAAACCGACTTTTATGGCCTAAACTGCACGGTTTAAAGGGACTTAAAAATGTATAAGCATTTTAAACTCGCTATCGATGTTACGAACTACATATTCTATTTTACAGCTTATTTAACTCGGCATTGCTCGATTTCTTACCAGCTGTTTTTATAAAACTATGTATCTTCTTGGAAATCTCGATTTCATCTTATTTGTTTTTAACTTTGAGAACTTATATTACAGGGTTTTTCAATAATAAGTCAAAATTTCGAAATTGGTTAAAATAATTGGTTTGGTCTCTTTAAGTAATCGCGATGGTCTAATGTTACCATTTACCAAAAGATTTGATTGAAATCTAATCCAGAAGTGTTGAAGATATTTAAAAATGAAAGGAATTGATGTTATTCCTAAAATGTTAATGTTAATAGAATAGATGAAGTGGGAGTTTCAGGGAAATTATGATTCTGCCGGGAAGCGGTGAATGGAGGAACGAATGAGTGTTAGAAAAGCTTTCTGTACACTTCTGCATATTTCTTTAAAAAATTGAATTCTCAAGATAATTTGTGTACCCCTGCCAAAATTCGAGAAGAACAAGTGTCGTTTACACCAAACGTCGTGCATTGATAACAATATGTTATTTGGTTAATTTCAATGTAAAAAAAAAATTTAATCTTTCACTTTGTTGAGAAGTGATCGTTTAAAACGATTGTCCAAAGGGAATTTATATAACTAAGATTTTAGGAGAAAATGACGTTCACAAATTTATTCAGAAAGCAGATAATTTGGTTGCCGACGTTTCGATATTTTTTAGTAAATGGTAACAGTGCCAAATTTTATTCAAAATAAGTACGTTTCAGTGCGGTTTAGTTTTTGTACCTTTTTATTAAATTAAAAAATTATAAAGTGTAATATGTAACTAAAGTATGACTAGTTATTTGAAACTTATGTATGGTTTTGTGGGATTATCATATTTGTTACAAAAATTCTTGAATTTCGTAACTAATTATTAGCTGTTAATACATTTTTTTTTCAAATAAAGCAGTTACTAAGAAGAATTACATAATCGTTAAATGTATTGAAGTTCTGTGAGGCATCGCTTGTTCGTTTATCCGACGGTTTCAAAACAGACAATATTTTTTTTTTACTTTTTTTGACGAATTTGAGTTTGTAATTTAATTTCTCTGTAGATAAACACGATATCGGAAACCACTGATTCGATTTTAATGAAAATTAGTGGTACTTTTTTTTTATAATACCGAAGATTTTGGGTACAATCTTAATAGCCAAAAAGGCACTGAACCAGCAGCACTTGTTGAATATATTCAAAATATTAATTTCATGAAAAAAGTTATAGGAGAGAAATGTTGTTGGAAAATAACTTTTATATGATTTTTTTAAACAAATGTTGTTTTTCCTTTCGAGTAACATTCTAGTGAGAATTCCAGTCTTAAAACGTTGTCAAGAAAGCAAGCGCATGGTGATCTTAAACAACAGGTCTAAATGTGCTATGATGTTGCGCATTTTCTATACCCAGTTACATATTTTGTTAGTATCGTTCGATGTGGAGTTCTGCGCAAAAAGTTTCTTTAGTTTTATAAAAAGAGGGTCCCATAATGAAAATGACAAACTTACAAAAAGTTTCTTTGCATCATTTTAAGCAAATATCTTCTAGTCTTAAGTCCAATTCTCGAACTTTCTCGAGATAGTCAAGTTAAAAGATGAAGGTACTATACAGGGTCATTGATGGTCGATGGGGCATAGGAGTAATCTGAAAATTTGGCTATTGCCATTAATAGACACGATTTATCTTTCTAAAATATTTTCATTTTGGCGGTGTTGCTCCTTCTACTCAAAACTATTAACAACTTGTTAAATTTAAATGAAACACCCTATATATTATTTAATTTTTAGAATCGCAATATCTTACTGATGATTTTTTTTGAATAGTTTTCTATACCTATCTACACCGGTTTTCGAGATAATAATTATTTAGGGTTATTTTTTCAAAATACGATCCTACAAAATTTAAGTTTACCTGCTATTTGAACTCATAGAAGGCTGAAATTTTAGATGCACTTTGCTAAGGCCCTTGTATTTAACAGCTACTTAAATAAATTTATTTTATTATACAGGGCGGTTTAAATTAATGATTTTGACGTGACATACAAAAGTCAAACTTTATATTTTCAAATAGAACACCTTGTATATTAGTTACAATTCTGATAGACAATTAAAATGCTTGCAGTTGATATAGTATAATGGTATAGCTAACTCGTCGCTTTTGAAATAATCGCAATACGATTAAAATCACATTGTCTTCGCATTAGTTAGCCATGGAACGCCATGTAATTTGACAACTTGCTCAATTATTTACTGTGTTTGACAGATGTCGAAGTTTTGAGAATGTGATTTACTACTTAATACGTATTCAAAAACAAATTACAATAGAGCGAAATAATTACTCGCATGAAGTTTTGATGAATCGATTTATTATTCATGGAGAATCTGACAAAATTGTAGCAAGAACATGTAGGAAATTCAATGAAATGTAATTATTATCTCAAAACCGGTGTAGATAGGGTATAGGGAACTATTCAGAAAAACTTATCAGTAAAATATTGTGATTCTATAAATTAAATAATATATAGGGTGTTTTATTTAAAATTAACAAGTTGTTACTACTTTTGAGTAGAAACACTGCCAAAATGAAAATATTTTAGTAAGAAAGAACAGGCATATTTATGGCAATGGGCAAATTTTCAGATTACTCCTATGCCCCGTTTTCCATAAACGTCTAACCTACCATCGACCATCAATGACCCTGTATAGTGACATTCATTGGTATAGCAGGTAGTATGCTGGAAGTCTTCATATTCTCCACTTCACTCTGCAGCCTTAAAGAATCTTTTCTTCATCTCAGCATCTGCTTGTTCATCTACCGTACCATTCACTGCTTATTTTCATATTCATTCGTGTCTCATGATATGACCAATACACATCTATCTTGTTTCCACTATTGATTTCAAAAGATTTTTCTTTTCCGTTTGGTATAATGGTGCATTTTTTACATAAATTATCTAATTTTGCACGTTTATAAACATGATTTAAAAACGTTGAATCAGATATTCAGTTTTGTGATGTATCATAAACCTTATATAACGTTCACGTTATCGAATAGTTCCAAGTAAATATTCGAAAACGTAAACGTTATACCGGGATATCTTGGTCAAAGGTGATTGTGGAATGTAAAACGTTTGTTTTAGTTGACGTTTGAAATAATTAGTCACTGACAGACTTGACAGATTCTGACACAACAAAACATATTCAAAAATTTAAAGTAAGACAAACGTTTTACATTCCACAACCACCCTTGACCAAGATAATTTATGATATCCCAATATAACGTTTACTTGATACATCACACGGCTGATTTAAAATCGACAGGAATACTGTATTTCCAAAGTATCGTCAAAATCTTTGAAGAAAATTCCGAGATAGGTTGAGATGTACGGACACTTTTCTCGTATATTATAGGTTAAGTACGCTCAAACACGTTTGTCGTCACTTTTTCCCAAAGGTATAGTATAAACAGTAACCAATATATCGCATTAATTCCTGTCTGCTAAGCCTCTCTGTTCAATAATGTCTGTTTGTTCTTTCCCTGGTGAATGTCATCAAAACGTTCTTTCGATACTTTCGCATTTATTCTTATTTATCTATCAGTAGATTCTAGACACTTTTTTCTAAGTAATCCATGACAACTGCTACTTACATTTATACGACAATGAAAAGGTGTAAGTGCCATGGTATTATAGCAACTTGCAACGTGTTCATTCTATTCTTTTCTTAGTTTTTTTAGAAACTTTTGTAGTGGAGTTTTTAGCCCTTTTGAAATATCTTGAAAATGGTTTAATATATTTTCATGAAATTTGGTAGGGGTAATAGGGAGATGGGAGGACATATTTAACCATATTTTTTAGATTTTCCTACTGTTCAATTTTTGAGGAGGAGGGGGTAAATTTGGAATTTCAAATAGATTATGTATTTTTCTTCTGGAATTCGTATCTACGTAAAAAAATACCTACGTGTACAAAAAAAATTATTCTTGAATTGTTCGACTGGTTGTGGAATTTTGATTAATCAAAATTCAATTGAATTTAAAAAATAAATCAATTAATGTGTTGGATTGGAAAGTTTTCCACGAATCTTCTAATGCGGTAATCGGGGCCTCAATATTTTCTTAATTTTGAAGGATATTGATGATCTGCTACAAGGTGCTCGTAGTATCTCTCCCTTTCTACACTCCTATTTTATCTAGGTTAAGTTTCATTAAATCGGACCGGCTAATCTTTAGATATCTCGTTTATATACGGATGGACCGTGGGCCGGTCGGCCAGCCGGATTTAAAATATAATTTTTTGCTAAGTTATAATATACTAACTCAAATTTGTTAGAAAAGTGAAAAAATGAGTGTTAAAATTTTTAGTTTGGAAACCGTCGCATAACTCCCATTTTTTAAGGCGAATGGTGCTAATTATGACATTATATTTAATCCAAGTTCACCTGAAAAAAGCAGCATTCTCGTAATGTGACCATAGAAGTTTCAATGACTAAGGTTTGTGATAGTTGACAACGGATTTCAATACTAACTTTTTTCTCTTTCTCAGACCGATTGTACTGAAGTGTGAGATTATTTCAACTGACCATTCAATTAAGTTTCAGTCACTTTGGCATTCATTTTTTCCAGTTCAAGGATGTTATTATAATTATTGGTCTAGTGAGTAAATTTAATCATTACTGTACTTGTTGACAAACCAAAGTAAAAATAGTATTGTTCCTTAACTATTGAATGCGGAGGGGAGGCTGTACTTTCACTGATTTATTTTTGATAGATACGTAAAATTGTTTCCAAAACAGTATTCGATGCATCAACACAATTTCTAATTTATCAAAACAAAAACAAAAAATAAATAAAAATCAGATCAAATCTCACTTTCATGGTGTGACTTTTCTATTTATCAATTACAGACTAATTATATTTCCACAACAACCGATTTAATAAAATTTTCTCTATTTCCAAGTTTATCCTTTTTGTAGGAGTCTTCCTTGGGTGGAGGTGAAATAAAACACTACTTAGTGCGGTTGGGACTAATATCCGGCAATACTTCCAATTATAAAAGCAGTGTTTTATTTCAACTCCACCCAAGAAAGATATAAATAAAATAGGTATTTGTAAATATACATATTTAATTGGAGTGAATTCAACACATTTAAATTTTTTTGTTTTTCAAATATTTAAACCTATAATGCTATAATTGTTCATTTAATTTCCGCCTTTTTAAATTTTGTCCAAAAAAATAAATTTCAGTCATGGTGTATCTGATCTTCTAAAATTTCCTTACCTTTGGTTTCACACATTCTTTATGTATTGCCATAACTATAATTTACGAATACCGTTTTGTTTTCTATGTAACCTTTCTACTAATAGCCTAGCTACATACTGTTTTACATCCATTTGTTTATTACTCCTTCAATTCTTATAATTCAAATTTCTGTTAATTCTGATTGTTTAATTTGTTATTGTCTGTTTTAATCGTTCTGCAATAGTTTATGTTTTCTTTATTTATTATTATTATCTTCTAATATTTTCTTTCATTTTTTTCACCTGTTCCTAAGTCTTCGAAGTTCGTAGATCTAGGAATCACCATTAAGGGTAAAAGTGTCTGCTATTTTATAGATTATAAATTTTATATCAAATGATTACAAACAAAAGATATTGAAATGTAAATATAAACTTGCAATCCATTATCTGTCTCAGTTGGGCGCCAAATGCAATGATTGTTAATTTTTTAATTAATTATTTTAATTGTGGTTGAAACTCCGTCCTGACGGACGGGCGGTACGATTCCGGCGTATGTAAAAAAAATTCAACTAATGAGACCCCTGGAAAACTCCCTTCCTGCCACGCTCACCATATTTAAGCCACACCCATAAAATTATGCTCATTCAATTCGTTTTAGAGAGATAAATTCAAAAATATAGCACATGCATATTAAAAGTTTTTCATCACTTACACCCAGCCCCCCTGGTAGACCCCCGCAACCGAGACTCCTATTTGCCCTATATGGTCCATTCTAAGTCCAACCATACACTCGGTTTTGACCTATCACCTATACAGGGTTTCTCATGGGAGCGGTTCGTTAGAAGTTTACGTGGATAGGTAAACTTACAATTCTGAATTTTTGGACTTAGTTAATGTCGACTTCTGGTATAACAGGAAGTGGCGTGACCTTGAAAATAATTTAAAATGAAAGAGTATCTGGAAAAACCCTTAAGTCCAAAAATTCAAAATTCCAAGTTTTTTCTATCCACGTAAACTTCTAACAAACCGCTCCCGTGAGAAACCCTGTATAGGCCGAGTCTATAGAGGGACAAACAAACAAAGAAACAGACAAATCTTGAATCTTAGTTATATGACTAAATGAAACCTCTGTCCTATGGGACGGACACGGATAACAAAAATTCCCCCCCTGGTAGACTCCTGTTATCCAAATTCTTCCATTCACCCCCTTTGCTCCATTCTAAGCCCAACCATATACTTGGCTTGACAAAAAACAAACAAATTTTGAATCTTAGTATATAGATTTTTTAACCAAATGATAGTCGGTGTTATCACGTTATGAACAGTTGCCATGTAATAATTTGTACATCAAATGTAATAATTTGAAGAAATCTGTAAGCTATAAATTCTTCAACATTGCGAAAAAAGCTATGCGCATTTTTAACATAATATATCAAATATCTGCCAACCGAATAAAATAGTAGCCAGTGATAATTGCAGAATTACTAAAGGTACTTATATACACGTGTTTCGCCTTTTTGAGGCTCATCAGTGTATGCAAGTCTACTAAAATCGCTGGAAAAGCTACAGTATTTCAACCCATCGATTAATATTTATTGTTATATATATATATAAACTATTTACGCTTTGAGCAATCCAATATTATATTTATTTATTATTTATTTTACTAGTTTCAACTTAAAAATTTATCGTGAGTCATCTTCAGAAGTTGTCAAAATTATTTTACAAACGTTAAATATGACAATTGGTTTACAATTTACATATTACAATATAATATTGGATTGCTCAAAGCGTAAATAGTATAACCAATATTTAAAATAATGGATCTATATTCATTCATAAATTTATTGTTATAGTTTATTGTTATAGTTATAATTCTAAACTATTTAACTTTTGTGGTACACTTAATATTTAACAATTATTTGCTAGGAGATTATTTTTATTTGGCTATTTATACTGATTTTAATTATTGATGTTTTGAGTTTTAATAAGTGAATTTTTTCGATGATTCCATTGCTAAAAACACATGATTTTACATTATCGCGTCATGCTAAAGCAATTAATCAATTGTTATTTTGACGTGGTTAGTGTTAATTTAATGCGAAATAATCATTTACGATTATTGTATGACCGCAATGACCCTAAATGATGCTCAAACGGGGAACGAATACTTGAATGCTATCGTACCCATAAAGTGTGTAGTACACGTAAAGCTCTTTGTGAGCTTGTAGAAACAAACCCGCATAGCTCGCACACTTCTTTCCGATATCGCTAGCATTTAAGTTATTCTGTCGAATGTCGTAGATACGAATAAATATTGTGCAAACACATAGTACGCGTAGTTGCGACGGTATTTGGTTGAAAAATTAAGGCGCCATTTACGTTGGAAAAGTCGACGCTTTAATAATTTATTTAAATTTGGAAGCCCCCGAGCGCGCAATAACAAAACTTTATATGACACGAGATGGCAGATACGTTAAGAAAGAGAATAAAATCGCATTACGAATTTTTGCTTTATGAGATGTGTATCGCTAACTTAGAATATTCCATTTGCATATGTAACAACGCTCATTTCGTAACAACGATCCCATTTGTCGAGCTACTCGAAATTACAATGTTACAAAATTTTCGAGTATCTTTTTGCCTTTTCGCGTTTTTAAAAGGTTTGAAAATTTAATTTCCTTTATGCATGTTCGATGTATTAAAAAAATACGAAACACAGACGAGGGAAACAAAGGCGGAATCTAATACGTCTCAGTTAAAAGATATCATTTACAACTAATGCCACCATTAACTAAATTATTCATATTTAATTGGATGTAGTCATCAAAAAGTTGGCGACTTCTGTTACAAATTATAAAATATTCAAAAATGTCTTGCGGCAAAGGTTCTCATTCCGTTTTAGTGTTATGGTCGGCATATTGTAGCTCACTTCTTGTAACCGATCCTCGTTCTTAAGCAAAGAGCATTAAAGAAAACGAGATCTCGGGAAAAATTGGGGTTCAGATTAGCTATTGTTCTCAGGTTTGGGGGTGATAAGAGACAGGGTGAATAAAAAATCAGCTTATTGCTAATATCGGCGTCCGCAATTATACTAACTTGCGGAATTGTTATTTCCTTGGGGCAATTTTTCATCTCTTCCACCTTAAAAATTGTTATATCCTCTAATTAAATACATCTTTTTTTAATGTCAAAAAATTCTCCCGCCTTTCGCTCCGCGCGAAAATAATATTTTCCTTTCATCGACTCTCCGAGACAAGGAAATGGAATCTGATAGACATCCTGTTAAATATTGTCAGTTTCATAAAAGAAAATTGAAAGAGAAAAACAGCCTGGACCGTTTTATACCTGTGTAAATTTCATTTTAATGGAATAATCGTTTATGTAAATATTTGAATGTTTTTTTGATATTGAAATACGCATCTTTCTTATGGAAAAGCTTGTGTGCGTAGCATTCGTTTTAAATTTAATAAAAAAATTATGAAACATCGAAAAGATGTTTGTTTTATGAGCGAATTCGATTTAACACCGAAATTACTAGACGAATTAAATCTTTTGTTATTTTTTCTATATTAATTTCCGTCTTTCTTTGAGGCGAACAATGTTTTCGCTTTTGTGTAACGTCCCGGTATTTTTCAAAACGCGCCAAATTGTTCTCAAAACAATTAACGTGCCATTCCCTAAAAATGATAATGAAAAATACCGGGCAATTAAAATACGCAACCGAAAATATTTTTTAGTTCTGCTCCTTTTTTAACTTATGCTTAAACATAATACGCATATAGATCATTTTCGAAAGAATTTATGTATAAGCCTGTTCGTCATTAATTGCGTATGTAGTTTGACTGGTAATGGTATGTTCGTGCGTAGATGCAGATAATAATAAAATAAAAAAAATTATATTATATGTTATTCGACAATTCAAACAATTAATTCTAATGTTGACAGAATCAAACAGTCAAAAGATAAAAACTGAGAATTGATACAAGTTTGTTACCTACCATTTTGCTATCAGCTAGAGTAAAAATTCATTATTTCCTTCAATTTATCAATTTTTCTTTTCGCTCCTTCGGTCCATTTTTTTTTGTCCAATAAAAAGGCATCGTTCAGGAGGTTCCAATGTTGCAATGGTATTTACTCGTAACGCTTAGTAACGAGTGTTCAAATAAAAAAAATTGGACTGAGCACGTTGTAAAATAATTACAGTGCACACAAAAGTGCGGCAAAGTAACGCTTGGTGGCTGGATTAAAACGTGATATAAGCATAACCTAAAAACTGACAGAAACGAGTGTTTTCTTAGATATCTGGAATGCTAACCTAACTTTGTATCAGCTGACTTTCCAAAAATTACCAAATGTCAAAGAAAATTTCAAGATCTAACCAGCCAGTTATACTGCATTGTGTTTGTTCAATATATTCCATGTAAGTTTCCACACGTTGTAGATTGCGAATGACATCATCTTCAGCAGATAATTCTTCTATTTTTTTTTTCATGAGGTTGGCTGTAGAGTTACCATCACATGGTTCATTCTTTTTTTTCAAACTGTATTACTAGTACTAAACGAAATTTAGAAAAGTTTTCAGTTTCGGTCAATTTTTATCATATGTAAAATTAACGGGTGTTACAATGATGTTGTGTATATTCCATTTAGATGGAGATAAATGACGGCCTTAGTTTTGCATTAAAAGTGCCTACGTTTCTACCTAACTAACGTGGGCTTTATCAAGACTAATTTTATTGAAATGAAACCGTATTGTCACAATAATTAAAAACATATCAACAAAAGATGATGAGTTACTCATTAAACATACTTAATAAATTATATAAGACACACAGATTAATTTAGAAACGAACGAACGAGAACACGATATTGTAATTATCATCTGAAAAACGGGTATTTAGGTTGTTGTTTTATAGCAGCGGTTCTCAACCTTTAGTCAGTTACATGCCCATTACCAAATTATTTTAATAGATTGTACCCTTGACTAGTTTTTGAGATACTGAAAGCTACAGTTTTTATTTTACAAAAAAAGGCCCATATTATAATGCAACAGTATTTTTTTTGTATTTTATGAGCAAAATGTTTAGTAACTATATAGGTTGAAGATATCTGTCATTAGATATTTTTCTTCCACGAACCCTTCCCCTTTTGTTTTGATCTATAAATGATGTTAAATCATATTTGAAAAGTGATTACATTTCAACTAATATCTTTTAAACTCAATCTTGTCCGTGAGTTGGTCGTATCCACTTGACGAATTTAAAAAAATATATCTAGAAATTTTGTGCTAATTTTGTGCTATTTATTGCTGATAATTAAAAATTTTGTGTTAGTGTATTTAAAAAGTTATCAACAAAAACAAATGGGTACGGCCGACTTCTCGTGGCCGTACTCTCTTCAGCAATTCGACATTTTTATCACCGTATAATTTTAAGCTAATTTTGTGCTATTTGTTGCTTCAAGTGGTCATATTCAGATGATCAATTCAAATCTTTATTACGGAATAATGTTTGGCTATTTATTACTGCTAATTCAAATTGAATTAGGTAATCAATTTACCAAACATATGAGGTCTGCTATAATCAGTGTCAAACAGGTTAAAACAGTGTATTATTGATGAATACTTCAGAGTGAAATCCGCATCAGGCGTTCACACTTGTCTGTTGTTTAGAGTATAAGGTTCGCATTCTAGAATTTTTTGAAAATGGTAATAAGCTTTCATTTGTATATTAAAATAAAACGCGTGTTTGAAAAGCCGTTTTTGGACGTAACGACACAGTAACCTGTCAAGGATTTTCCCAAACAGTACCTTGCAGGGATTAAATTAAGTAATAATTAGTGTGTTAACAAAGATTTCACTATATCTTGTCCTCAACTATAAAATTTATTTAACAAACGAGTATATTAATAAGGGCGATTACCAGTCGAGATATTTTAACGCGTGAGCGAAGCGAGCACGTTAATGTGTGACCTAGTTAATCGCCTTAATAATTTTAGAGAAGGTACGCTATTGTGAACGCACCGTTGAAAGGCACGTTTCGTAAACTTACTACCATTTTTGAAATAAATAATATAACCTAACTTCGTCGTTTCTACTTTTTTGTGAGCTTTGTTTTTGGTAATTCTTTTACCTTTTTGTCTTTTGTATGGATATTTGCCAACAGTATTTTAATAGTAAGTCACTAAATTGATGGCAAAACAAGGTGAATTACATTTGATTGTGAGAACGGATTGGTGCTTAATCAAAAAAAAATAGTCCGTCTACAAAGAGAACACCAGAAGTTGTTAACAATGGACGAAACCCAAGAACATTTTACGTTGAACTTTCTATAATGACTTGTCACATCATACCAAAGAAAGATATTCATTCATATCCATATCGTGTGCAAGTTTTTACTTTTCTTTGATTTGCTCTTACAGCCCTACTTGAAGAATTTAACTTTTGAACAATGGGTAAACAATATTGAAGAATTGTGCGAGAGAATAGTTTGTAACATTGATAAACTGATCACCCTTAAATGTTATTAAACGTTATCATCCGAATGTAGCGTACAGTATAAAAATGTCTCAAAGTGTGAAGAAATTCAGCATTTAATATAACTATAGATTAATGTCGATTTGTTATTATTAATATGTATTTGCTACGAATTACGATAGATTTTTTTTAATTATGTTTTCATGTTGAAGTTCATTAACAGATATTGGCAAAATGGCAACTTAATTTACTGATATGTATGTTAAGTTGCCTATACCAAAATCGTTTATTAATAGAAAATCGTTCATTAATAGGTGTCATTAACGATACATTCAACAAGTTATTAATTGAAACAGATGGATAAAACCGGCTTCAGGGTTGCATTCCTAGATTATCAAATCAATTTTTTTATGAATTAACATACTTTTAAATATACTAGCAAATAATAAGCAATAAATAGCACAAAATTTCTAGATAAAATATTTTTAAATTTGCCAAGTGGGTTAGCAACTTCACGAACCTCAAAAATAATTCGTCAGCCGCTTAGGGCAATCCATTTTTTGTAATAATCCAAAACATTTTTGATATTTAATCAAATAATAGAATCCCAGGTTTTAATTTACTTTGGACCTTATACATGTAGTTAGAAAGTTGACAATCGCGACTGAAAACTATAACACTTACGAACAACTTACTTTACAAGTTTTAAATTTAACTTAAGAAGGGATCCAAAATACCTTTTTGTGTGTAGAATATAGAAATTGTACTTCGGCAACATACTAACAAAGTTACAAGTTTTATTTAAATTTCTCAGGACATACAAATTTGTTTATTCAACTGAATTTAATACTTATCTCAATATAAAAGCCTGACAATATCTTACACAAATGAATAATGCTGTAGCTATTAGGAATCAGCTGAATTTCACGTTGTTTTTAAAAATTTGTCAATAAAATCAAAGTAAGTTTTGATAATGAACGAAAAATAGTATTAGGTTACCTAAACAATTAACATTCCTACGTTTTGACAATAAGGCTAAAAGGAAAGTCATTAATAATCAAATTAAAAGCTTTACTCCCAAGGAACAGCTTCGAATGATATTAGAACTAAATTAAATAGGAAGGTTACAATAAATAAACATCAAAAATTACTAACTTTTATTGATGAATTTTCAAAAAGACCATCTGATTTCTGATAGCGAGCGCTATGCGCAATATTTTACGTTTTGATGCCAAAACCATTTTTGTCACTTGAAAGGGCGAGCAGAAATTCGAAAAAAAAACAGTTCACAACTTTAAATCCTTATGACCTGTTTTAAAAAGCACCACCCTGTATATTGAAGGTTTGGTAAAACGTAGTTTTTCAATTTTTACAAAAATTATGGATCATTGTTGCATTCTTCTTAGCAACGAATGAGTGGTATTCGAATGTCTTCGATTTTAACAAAAACGTGAAGATATTATTTACTCAACTTTCAAGTGTGAGTAGTTTTAAATTACAGTTACATCTATCTTCGTAAAATGATTGATCAAAAAATGGTATTTGATTAATACAGTTATTTGCCATAATTCTAATAGATCAATGTGGTCAAGTATACGCTTTAAGTTGTTAAAATGTAGAGATTTTCCAATATCACAGAACAAAAAACTAGATTCAAATCACAGAATCAAAGTGAAATTTGTCAAGTTGTGATTATCTTTAAAATACATGCACATACAATTCTAGGATTGGTAAGCTGCAATAAGTACTATAGATAATTTTTTTAAATCCAAATGCATTTATTATGCCATATGTTTGGGATATTTGGATATATATTGAAAAAAAACCATTTGTTAGGAATTCATAAAGCAGAATTTCGAATCTTTGAATGTAGTATTGTTTTGGTGAAGCCCCCATTTGTTAGGGACAAAACGTCGGAACTCATGAAGATCCTAAAATAAAAGAAATGAATAATTTTAAATAAAAGTTTACATATATTTTAAAAATCATACTGTATAATAAAATATTTTAGAACAAAACTGACCATCTACTCTCCCTCAAAATGTTTAATTACAATTTTTTGTAAGGTATTCGTAATCTTCCATCCTATCTTCGGTGCAGATTATAATATGTACTTCGCTTGTTTATGAAAGATCGGGTGTTCGTCAAAACTTCCGAAGAGAAGCAGCACTTGAAGGATAAATAAAAATTTCTCTACCTTTGTCCATATGTCAGCACAATATAAAAAAAAAACCACTGGGCTAATTTTTATGAAACTTGGTATATTGGTGTTATTTATAATAGCGCAGATCCGATTAGATCTTGGAAAAATCCATATAAAGAATATTTATTAAACAAACATCACACATTTATACAGAAATTTATTTAATATTTAATTCAATCTACTAAAGCTTCCTTCCACATGTCTACCTTAAATTAACATTAACAAATGGAAAGGTTATCATATTTTTTAACAGATAAGAGGAATAAATTCAGTATTGAAAACGTAAATAATTACCAAATCTGAATTATTATGCTAAATGGTTGTAATTTCATATTTGAATATTAATTCAAAACAACTTTTCATAATAAAATTCTTTTGTATAGTAAAAACTAATAACGCAAAAATAAAAATCTCGAATCGCCTGCTGTAAAGTTTGCAAGAAGTTGTACAATAGCAAACAAACACCGAGAATCACCCGACTGCTGTTTTCGTCCTTTTGGGACCCGAGTGTAAGTTTACTATTGTATAAATGCGTGATATCAACTATATTCCCTACTAGAGGCCTCATCATATTCGAACAACACGTTTTTGCGACACCTAGTGTCGACTCGTGTTAATGATCACGTACCTAAATGCATTCGCATAAAGAAACTTTGTCGACAGATATTGAAAGCAGATTTATGTACGTGATCGTTAACACGAGTCGACACTAGGTGTCGCAAAAACGTGTTGTTCGAATATGATGAGGCTTCTAGTAGGGAATATAGTTGTACAATAGCAAACAAACACCGAGAATCAGCCCACAGCTGTTTCGTCCTTTTGGTACCCGAGTGTAAGTTTACTATTGTATAAATGCGTGATGTCAACTATAATCCCTACTAGAGGCCACATCACATTCCAACAACACGTTTTTGCGACACCTAGTGTTGACTCGTGTTAACAATCACATACGTAAATGCATTCGCATAAAGAAACTTTATCGAGAGATATTAATGTAATTTGCGACGCACTTTCTACACGCTGTTAGATATTTATTAAATTTTTTGAAGCAAATTGATGCTCATTTTTGATAGTCTTTTACACATTTGTTAGTATCGGAACGATGTGGAGTTCTGGCCAAAACGATTTTTGAGTGATTAACAAGAAACGTGAAGCAAATAAGTAAATAGAACATTAAAATGCGCGTTTAGATTAAGCTTAAGGTTTATTGCCAACAAGTATAATAATAAATTTAATTGAGGTAACGCCCATAACGTTATAAAAAATATTTCAATTACGACTATATAAGTTTATAGAGTTGATGACGGAATAAGAAAAAAAAATGAAGAATAAGAAATTATTTGTTATAAGGAAGTATAAATATAATTTAGCAAAGCAATTTATACGTAATTATGAAAGAATATGTCCAGTATTTTATGTTTTTAACGTGCAGATTTGCAACATAACTTTTTTAGTACCTTGTTTTGTAATAAGGTATCGGCGGCGCTTATGTATTACTATATGAAATGGCAAGTTATTGATCGCTATTAACTTTTTACGATTCTACACATTGCGTTTTAAATAAAGATGACCAACATTTAAATTTTCTTAATTAATAACTCAATGCATATGTTATTAATAAAATTATCAATTTTCTACGAATGTCGGTTACTTGTAATTGGGTGACAAAACAGGAAACGTATGTTGGTTATTAACTCGTACGAGTATCAGTTCATGAGTTATAAACCGCTGGTGTGTTATTATAGGCTATTTGTAAAGACAACTTAATAGTTTAATTAATACACATTGATCTAAAACACATGCACATAAGCTAAATAAAAATGGAATTGCATACTTTACGTCCATTATTACCCTTCTCTTCCACTGCTGCTTCTTCATCTTCTTCTTCTTCACTTTCTAAAATATATGCGTAAACGCTGTTTAAAAAAATCAAAAAGAGCTTTGATTCTTGAAGCGTAAAAGCAAATGGTTTATGGTTCACGAAAAATCGATTTAACATTTTATTTGATTCAATTAAGTTAAATCAATTTTAAGACGTAATTATATGGTTATTATACATCGAGGTGGATAGTTTGAAAAATACCCATTAAATCGATCGAAATTCTTTTAATATCCTTAGGCAAAAATTTAGGAACAAAATTATGATTACAAATTATTGGTTTCGTCGTATATGCCACCTGTTCACTTATCGTTGATATTTTTATATAATTTTTACGTATTTATTTATAATTGAAAAAATTAAGAAGAATTTTTATTGCCTCGTTAAAATTGTTTTAATTAATTTTGCTCGTTTTTATTTGTGTAAGTGCATTGATCACAGTACTATTCCATGTTTTAGGAAGTCCAATGTCCAAATTTGTGAGGTTGTAAACTGAACACTTTGGTTAGTATCATTGAGCCCGGAAATAGTTTTTGTTGGTTTGCCTGCCACTTTTCTCATCTCCTTCAAATTAAAGTCAATTATATAGATAATTATACATCCGCTTACGACTTTCTAATTCAAATACGTTTTTTCGTATAATAATTAAATTTGTAACCGTAGATATTTAAAACCTAACGTGAATTTGCTTTAATAGCTATTATCAATGACAAAAACACGGGGTGTTTTAAATAAATTTTAAGTTATTGCGGTAATTACAGACCATCCATTTGAAGAGACGTGCAATCTTTTTCTTTTTTTATGTGCAGGTCTATAACAATATAATACCGTTGATTAAATAATTTAGTAAGTAATATACGGAACGCATATGAATACGATTGCCCCGACAAGTAGAAGAACCCTCGATTTAACCGGAGTTGTTTAGTTGCTTCGTGATTGTCGTGGATATCGCATTGTAGTTGAAATGTGTTTCGAAGTTACTGCGCTTTCGTTGAGTACACGTCAGTTGCACAATAAGAATAATGTGGTTAAATCGACGGTAGAGCCATCTTCATGTCGGGAAGATTTTTTGGTACATTTTATTCATATGCGTTGGGTACCTTCACAAATTTTTCAATCAACTATATTAGTGTGATATGTTTATAAAGTACATATTTTTTACCGTGGACACTGGAATCAATTACCTTTTTCTAGATTTGCTAATAAGTAGAGTAATGAAAAATTTAATAAAAATACATACAAAGGCTGCTAAAAACAAGGAACGGAAATAATAATCAACTAAACTTAAAATAAGCACATGTTTTGGTCAACACTAAAGAGAACCTTCTTCCCATGCATGAAACTCGGTTTCGGTCAATCACTTAAAAGATACCATTAGTAGCGTTGACAAAATTATTACCCGCCAAGCTTTAATGACTTGAAGTTAGTAATAATTGCGTTCAAGAAAAACTTGAAGTTAACATCTTTAAAAACGTAAAGATAAAAATCGGTTGAATTGAGATCTATAGGGGCCTTCATTGGAACCAATTTCGCAGTCTAGTCTCTTGATGGGTGCAAGTAATGTTAACCGTTGATTATTGACAACTTGTTAAAGTAAAGCTACTAAACTAAAGAACTTCTAATTCAAAAAATATTACCTAGAATGTGTAGATTTAAGTCAAATAAAACATATGTAAACATTAACAAACATTAAACTTGATGTAAAATATCAATGACTACAAAACATTTTACTATATTAATTATATCCCACTTTTAATAGTGTATTATAAACCTAGGTAGTGAAGTAAGTCATTATTGCCCGACCGCTGAAGTTTATGTCCCTCGCTATCGCTCGGGACATAATCAGCGAGAGGGCAATAATGACCTTCACTACCGTAGTTTATATACTATTTTTTTCACTACTAGCTACTAAACTTAATTGGAAGTATTTTAATTTTTGAATTTTTGTAAAACTATGAAAAATATGTTAGTCTTGATTTGAATAGAAATCACTATTCATTTGTTTATATCAGACATTTTGAAAAAGTGTAATTTCAAATTTGCAATTACTATTTTCATTTACGAATATTTTTATCATGTCTAGTGATGAAAGTGAAGGGTGTACTCCTCCAGAATTGCATGAAGCTGCAAAACAAGTATACAATAAATTGCTTCCAGAAAAATCAAAACATTTATATTTAAAAGTATACAAGGATTTCAAGGATTGGTGTCACACAAAAAATGTTACTACAGTAACAGAAAACGTGCTGTTGGTATATTTTCAGGAGCACGCAAATGTAAAAAGGCATCTACTTTATGGTCAACATTTTCAATGTTAAAATCTACCCTTGCAATTCGAGAGAATATTGATTGCGGAAAGTATCCAAAACTTATATCTTTTTTAAAAAGGCAAAACAGATCATACAAAGCAAAAAGGCACCTGTTTTTTCCAGAGAACAAATTATAAAATTCTTGACTGAAGCACCTGATGACTTTTTTCTTTCTACAAAGGTAAATGTAGTAAATTTTGTTAAGAATTTACAGAATAATCTAGTTTTCTATAGGCAATTCTGGTCGTTGGAATAGCAGGGGCTTGTAGAACAGATGAACTTGTGAAAATAATGTTCAGAGATGTTGATGTACGAGGAAATGATCTTGTCGTAGTAACCATTCCAAATAGTAAAATGACACTAGCCGGAACTTTGTCATAACTGATCCACTGTGGCTTAAAGTAGTGTTAAAATATGCAGGCACTCGACCAACTTCAGATATGCAAAGATTTCATGGTGGTAAACCAACCAAGCAAAATATAGGTCATAATACTATCAGTAATGTGCCAAAAGTAGTTGCCAAATATCTAAAATTAGAAGATGCAGATTGTTATTCTGGTCATTCCTTAAGACGTACCTCTGCGACCATGTTAGTAGAAAGCGGTGGCGATATCTTATCGTTGAAACGCCTAGGAGGCTGGAAAAGCTCTACGGTAGCAGAGGGATATGTTGAACAATCTCTTACTGACAAGAAACGGATTGCGTCAATGCTACAAGGAACCTTCGTTTCAAATCCTATTCAGTCTTCTTCGTACATTAGTGCCACTACGTCTAATTCTGCATCAACATCAACAGCAGTTGAAAGTGTCGTTGAAAGTGCAACACTGCACCTTCCAATGCAAAATGTAGCTAATACTTCTTCGATCACTAGTTCTTCGGGAATTAATGTGACCTATAATAATTGTTCGATAAACTATTATTATAAATAGATAGTAATGCCATTGTTTCTAACTTACCTAATGTGTTTGAACTTTTCTAACGTTATTTGTATTCATAAATTAAAAATTGTTTAATTGTTTGAATTTTTGTGTAGCTTGAAGTTGTGAGGTTATGTTTATCAACTAACTGAGAACGCAGAGTCGGCTTTGGACTACCAAATTTGTTTTATTATTGACCTAGGTTAATAAAAAATTTTTTATTGACTCGTAGCTTTAAAAGTTCAACTTCACAACCTGCATTAAGGTTAATATGACTGTGTTTGATAGCTAGTAGTGAAAAAAAAGTATTTTATTTACCAAAATCACCATATTTTACCTGAATTTCATTTTAATAAAATCTGATTTATGAGACGATATTAACGATTATAAAGAAAATTCTTTGACTCGAAACTAGTAAAATCAACAAATAGTCGTCTGAAGATAAGTTTATCTTTATTCTTAACAATTAATTAATAACCAATACATTTAATTAATGGATCCACACTTCACGTCTGTGTCTTACTCTTTTCTATGATATTGAAAAACAATTTCTGCATTTATCTCAAGCAATTCAAAAAACATTTTTCAGAAAGTTTTTAGTCATCAAAGTACACCGGATTCTGACAAAACTTTAACACAAAAAAAATTGATAATTTTTCTTCATAAATTAACATTTTCATATTTATTTATATTTAATTGCCTTCTTCTTTCAGGGAGCGCAATACAATCAAGTTATTACTGTGTGATTATTATTGCAACGTTTCGTGTTCAGAAGGTGAATACTTCTTCATGCCACTTTAATAAAAAAAAACATATCAAATACATCAGGTCTAAGTGTGTATAAAGAGTCTTATAAAAATATCACAAAAATTAATAATACTCCATAGTTACATTGAACATTATTTATCAACAAAATCAGTAAATTCTATAACTATTTTTTTTAAATTTAATTTAATAAATTAAATTAATAAATTTAAAATCTCTACAATATGTTAAGTACAAATCACGTATAAAACGATAAAATGAAACATTTACATTACGAAAATTGTGCAAAATAATACTGAGTGATAATAATATTACAAAATAGATTATTGTAAACGTATACCATTGATTATGTTTTAATTCATTTTAACAATGACTTGTTTGTTTTATACGTGGTTTGTAGTTAATATTTTAGAGATTTTAAATTTGTCATGTATCCCGATTGTTCACAGTTATTTATAGTGATATGTAAGAATCAAATTAAAAAACAAGCATTTATCTCAGAACTCCACATTGCCAAAATACTAATAAACGTCAAAGAACGAATGGAAAGTATGGATATGTTGTAAAAAATTTATAAAATAAATACATAAATAATAAATCTATGTTAATGGTACTTTCGGCATGATAGGTGATGCGCAAAATCTAATCAGATCTGCACTATTATATATAAAACTTATATGCCAAGTTTTATAAAATATGTACGACACTATTTATAAATTCACACATATTAAGAAAATGTGTACCGCGAAGCAATTTGTAAAATCGCAGTAAACATTTCAGTATCGTCCACTAATAGTTAAATGAATCTAACTGCTACCCCGTTATACGAACGCTACCTACGAGAGTACGTCAGACAAAACGGAGTATCGCGCACCTAATGAAATTTGGTTTTAGGAAGAAATGGTTCAAACAAAAGCTATAGACAATAAAATTTTAACAACTTTTTATCCTTCAATTTTTTTATAGAATTGATATTGGTGGAGATATTGTTACAATAATTAGTGTCATGTAATTGTTATATCTCACTAATTACTTATCAGATCAAAAAATAGTGTAAACAAATGTTGTGTATAATTAAATTACAAACAACTTTTATTTGAAATAAAAATGTGTAAAATGAATATTTTTCTAAATATTTAAAAAATCAAAAATCTGTGTAGGTTAACGGCCCTTTTGGCTACATATATTATGCCCAAAGTCTAATCAGATCTGTGGAATTATAAATAAAGTTCATGTAGAAAGTTTCATAAAAATTGGACGGGTGATTTTCTTGATATCTTATTTACGTACATACGGACGACGGCCGGCCATCGGACATAAAATTTTGTTTGCTTCATTATAACGTACTAACTTTAATTCGCCGGAAAAGTGAAAAAAAGGGGTGTTCAAATTTTTGGTTACAAGTTGATTACCTGACTTCCAGTTGTCTACCATGAACTTTCTTTTAGATAGGTGGCGAAACATTGATAACTACGGTTACCTTTTCGACATGATCCAATCCCAGAAGACGTTTTTGTTTTAATAAGCATGAAATTCCTTAACTTCTAAAATCGTATTTTATTCAAAGGTTTACTTCACAAGCCTTTGGTAAATACATGTATAGGTTTTTCTTCAATTGTGCATGTAAGAAGGCGTTGCAAACATCCACATAGCCAAAATTGTTCTAACAGTAGTTAATCTGACTAAAGGCGTATACACATATTCTATAACATTTTGTTTAAACTCTCTTGATACTAACCTACATTTAAACTTCTTCTTCTTCTCCTCCTTGATCTTAAAACCCACTTGCCATCTAACAGTTCACATTCTTCAAATTCCTTAACCAGCTGCCATGTGTTATTTCTTCAAGTATTGCTTCTTTCCATCTACTGCATATTTAGTATTTATTGCTTTATCGTATGTTGTGGGTTCATCAGCATCCAAGCTAAAATAAGTCATAGGATAAATTATGAAGCACTTTTAAGACACTTTTGGGACGCCGTCTTCGTACTTTCTCATTCACTGATGTTTGTTCAGGTATTAAGTCTACGTTTTCATTTAACTATGGCTCTAGATTTTTTCCATATTCTGCGGTACCTACATCTCATGTATGTTCAATTAGCTCATCTTTCTTTAATTTTATTTTATCATTACTCTCAAGTTACTTTCTAGACTCAAAGAAACAAATTTTTCTTCTACTAACTTTTCTGTTTTTTTAATGACTATTGTATTTGTATTTTTATAATAGACCCTGTACCCTTTAACATTATCTGAGTATCCGACAAAAAATACAGATTAACTTTTCATGTCCAATTTTTGTCTTTTTTCTTAGATATGTAACCCCACACTTTGTTAGAAAAAAAATATTAATGATTTTTAAATCGAATAATCTGTTATAAATTAATTCATATGCAGTTTTTCCTTCAACGGAGCACATACCACAGTTCTATTTGCAAAAAAAAACTGCGGTTTTTGCAGCCTCAGGTCAGAAAATTTTTGGTAAGTTACTTTCAGGTAATGTAGCTTTCACAGACTATCAAAGACTTAAATTCCTTTTCTGTCCTGCCATTTTGTTACGGAGTGCATGCCGTAGTCACTAATGCTTACTTCCTTTCCTTTTTAGTAAACTGAAAAATTTATAAACTTTCCATCATTATCACTTCTCAGGATCGTCACCCTCTTATTTTTCTGATTTTCAAAAAAACACAAAAAAATCTTTCAAAACTTTGTACACATCAGACGTATTAAGAAATAAACAAACCTGTTTTCACTAACTTTAAAAGGTTTCCTACATTGTTTGGCTTGTACCCAAACAAAACGATCCTACTTCAATTTGGTATACTTTTTATTTACCTAACATTCTGATGAGCTAAAGCTTAGTGCCATCATTTAATATTATAGTTCTTTTTTACAAATTAACAAGCGTTACTCTCAGATGTATTAAATATGGTTACAACTACAATAACGTTTTCTTTTTTAAAAATTGTGCACTTTTTGGATCAGAAAACAATGACATACCCTTCTCCGAAGCTCTATCTTGTAAAAATAAATTTACCTTTTAATCTGGTATAAAGAGAACATTATGCAAAATGACTGGATAATAATTGGTACTATACAGGACAGGTTACCTATACCTCCTACTTTCAAGGTTGCTCCATTTCCAATTTTCACATATTTTGATAGTTCTACGTCCACAAAACTCCAAAAACCTTTCTGTTTTTGCACATGTGTTGGGAAGCTACGTGTCCATAAACCATTCCATATATGCCCGGTATTGTATGTCATTTGAAACTGTTATCTGTGTAACGTCTCCTCCACTGCCAGTACTACTACTTTCTCGGTATTTAACCCGTTCTACCTTTTGAAACAATCCTTCCTTCAACCAACAGAAAACCACCAAAAACTGCACCAAAACTTAACTCGGACACGTGTTTCAACAGCTAAGCTGTTATCATCAGCGATACCGAGTTAAGTTTTTGGTGCAGTTTTTGGTGGTTTTCTGTTGGTTAAATAGACGTTGCAGTTGGTGTTCCTTTCCTTTGATCAAGATGGCTTCCAGGTCTACACTACGGAACAGGTTCTTCAAGATTCATCGGTATCGCTGATGATAACAGCTTAGCTGTTGAAACACGTGCCCGAGTTAAGTTTTTGGTGGTTTTCTGTTGGTTAAATAGACGCTGCAGTTGGTGTTCCTTTCCTTTAATCCTTTCTTCAATAATTTTTTCCCTTGCAGTAATTACACTTGATATTTTGACATTAACTTTTAAGTGGCCCTTTTTTTCCACAAACAAAACATTTTCTGCTCTCTTCGATACCATTTTTAATTGACATGCTGTTTTTTCTGTTGCCTCTCGGTACACTACCGGTTTCTTCACATAATTTGTTAACCTACCTATCCATTTCAATTAAAAGATGTTACATTATTTAATGTTTAATTTTCTGTACTGATACTCTACCACACAGACCGAAAATGTCAAAACTTATTAGAAAGAGACAACGATTTTTGTAAAAATCATTTTTTTTTTGGAATGTCTGCACCTGATTGTTTCAACTTAGTTTGCAAATTTATCACTTTAGAAATGAAATTATTTACCGTTTTATTACCGAACTTTAAGTTATAATAGTATATTATAAACCTAGGTAGTGAAGTAAGTCATTATTGCCCGACCGCTGAAGACATAATCGGCGAGAGGGCAATAATGACCTTCACTACCATAGTTTATATACTATTTTTTTACTACTAGCTACTAAACTTAATTGGAAGTATTTTAATTTTGAATTTTTGTAAAACTATGAAAAATATGTTAGTCTTGATTTGAATAGAAATCACTATTCATTTGTTTATATCAGACATTTTGAAAAAGTGTAATTTCAAATTTGCAATTACTATTTTCATTTACGAATATTTTTATCATGTCTAGTGATGAAAGTGAAGGGTGTACTCCTCCAGAATTGCATGAAGCTGCAAAACAAGTATACAATAAATTGCTTCCAGAAAAATCAAAACATTTATATTTAAAAGTATACAAGGATTTCAAGGATTGGTGTCACACAAAAATGTTACTACAGTAACAGAAAACGTGCTGTTGGTATATTTTCAGGAGCACGCAAATGTAAAAAGGCATCTACTTTATGGTCAACATTTTCAATGTTAAAATCTACCCTTGCAATTCGAGAGAATATTGATTGCGGAAAGTATCCAAAACTTATATCTTTTTAAAAAGGCAAAACAGATCATACAAAGCAAAAAGGCACCTGTTTTTCCAGAGAACAAATTATAAAATTCTTGACTGAAGCACCTGATGACTTTTTTCTTTCTACAAAGGTAAATGTAGTAAATTTTTGTTAAGAATTTACAGAATAATCTAGTTTTCTATAGGCAATTCTGGTCGTTGGAATAGCAGGGGCTTGTAGAACAGATGAACTTGTGAAAATGATGTTCAGAGATGTTGATGTACGAGGAAATGATCTTGTCGTAGTAACCATTCCAAATAGTAAAAATGACACTAGCCGGAACTTTGTCATAACTGATCCACTGTGGCTTAAAGTAGTGTTAAAATATGCAGGCACTCGACCAACTTCAGATATGCAAAGATTTTTATAAGATTTCATGGTGGTAAACCAACCAAGCAAAATATAGGTCATAATACTATCAGTAATGTGCCAAAAGTAGTTGCCAAATATCTAAAATTAGAAGATGCAGATTGTTATTCTGGTCATTCCTTAAGACGTACCTCTGCGACCATGTTAGTAGAAAGCGGTGGCGATATCTTATCGTTGAAACGCCTAGGAGGCTGGAAAAGCTCTACGGTAGCAGAGGGATATGTTGAACAATCTCTTACTGACAAGAAACGGATTGCGTCAATGCTACAAGGAACCTTCGTTTCAAATCCTATTCAGTCTTCTTCGTACATTAGTGCCACTACGTCTAATTCTGCATCAACATCAACAGCAGTTGAAAGTGTCGTTGAAAGTGCAACACTGCACCTTCCAATGCAAAATGTAGCTAATACTTCTTCGATCACTAGTTCTTCAGGAATTAATGTGACCTATAATAATTGTTCGATAAACTATTATTATAAATAGATAGTAATGCCATTGTTTCTAACTTACCTAATGTGTTTGAACTTTTCTAACGTTATTTGTATTCATAAATTAAAAATTGTTTAATTGTTTGAATTTTTGTGTAGCTTGAAGTTGTGAGGTTATGTTTATCAACTAACTGAGAACGCAGAGTCGGCTTTGGACTACCAAATTTGTTTTATTATTGACCTAGGTTAATAAAAATTTTTTTATTGACTCGTAGCTTTAAAAGTTCAACTTCACAACCTGCATTAAGGTTAATATGACTGTGTTTGATAGCTAGTAGTGAAAAAAATTGTTTATTTAACAGATGCGTGCTAACCTCAAATTTCTTCCCAAAAATGCTATCTAATTCGACAGGTAATTTCAAATAACCCCTTTCCATCAAAATTAATTTTTGCCTGAAACTTGAAGACATTCCAGTTGAAATTACTTAAGTTGCGATCACCTCATCTCCATCATATTTTTTTATAACTATTTTTACTTCACAGTACGCATTCACAATAAAAAACAATGCAAACTCAGATTACTAGAAAATATATAATTTTCTGCTGGGTCCATAAGCTTTTTCTAATGTTAGTTTATATTAATTGAAATTAACTTTACAAACATTTTTATGTATGTGTTTTAGTTTGACATCTGTACTTATACCAACCTATCTATTTACTAGTGCTTTTAAAGAGGGTGCTAACAATTACAATTTCAGAATCGACTTGAGTTTACTTGATTCTACCGACTGGGTAATGTGTTATAATCCTTCTTGTACTTTTACAAAGTTACTATCTTCTGTATAACAAAGTATAAAATGACTTTAAACCAAAGAATATGTGAACCAATTTCCTTCGACATTTTTATGCTGTTTCTCTTTTCTTACTGTAGCGGATTGCATGTAAAACTATACAGTTATCAAATTTTATTTTCCAAGTATAAGCTCCCCCGGTTACACTACTCAGGACAGGACTACAATTAGGTTAAGTAGACCTATATGAACATGCGTTATCGTGCCATCACGCTATAATCAAACTAATAGAAGAACTAGAGTTTATTGTTATATTATTTTTGAATGCAAAACGATAAGTTTCTTTTTGTCCCTATTGACAATCTGACCTTATTTTATAAGAAATGATTAATTTCATTTTCGTCGACAGTTTTAAAAATGCTTCATATCTCAGTTGATTCAATTACGGATATCCTTAACTTTATTTTTAAGTTACTTAATAGGTATTTAAAAGTTCATTTAAAGAAAAATTATTTTTAATGTCGCGCGTTTTTTAATTTAAATTTGGAAGTTCGATTCGTCGATCAAGAGCAAAGCGAGATAGAGTTTTGTAATTCATTAACCGCTGCTGCTGGTGGGTATAATCTCGAGTTAAAGACTTAACGATTGGTTTGAAGGAAGCTGTCATTTAGTAAAGCATAAATTGATTTTTGGGTAATAAGCAACAATAACAACAAGAATTAAAGTGTAAGGCCCCACGTGGCTCAAGTAAAATGCAACGGGGGATACTTTAATCCAAATGGCCCCCGCGTAGCTGCTGTCAGGTGTATCTGATTTATATAGATATAATTACATCTCCCCAGATCGGTATGAAGACGTTCTTAATAGAAAGAAATTGATTCATTGCAGCCACCATTTCGGATACAAATTCACTGACTGCTTTCTTCCGCTACGTTGGGATGAATGTAAACCATTTATCATCCACATTTTGCGGTTGATAAAGATTTAGGTACATTTTCTTCCTTTTCAGCTGGCTAATTCGAATGAAGGCAGGGAAAATTTACATTATCATTCTTTCATTATTTATTTTCTTTTCATCAATTTTCTTACAGTTGTTTTGCGTTAATATTAATCGATTCGGCTTTTCGTTTTGTATGTTGCGTAACCATTAGAGATAGAAATCGTTTTGATTTTTATACATAAATACGTGTAAATGCAGATGTATCGCTCGTATAAAAAGAAAATAATCGTCCAGCAGATGTTTGTAACCAGTAATTTTACGTTATTCGGTTATAAGTACCTACTTATTAAATTTACCTGAATTGGTGCGAGCATACCCAACTAAGATTACGCATCGAGATACCTTAAAATCTTTAACCGATTATAAAATCCGAACAACTATTTATTACGATTTTCTTTTGTTTCAGCCGAACTCAAAATGGACGTACTTAGAGAACGAGAAGTGAAAGACAGTCTGGAGAGACAGTTAGCCGACGAACAAAAAATAAGAGGTAAGTGATCGTTTTAAATGTTTTTACATCCAGACGATATTGTTACATTGTTCTTCGATGTTTATTGTTTTAAATTAAAAAAAACACTTACACGATACTTTCATAAGTGGCGCACTTATAACATCGCATGACTAATAACTACCTACTTCAGATTGGCAATGTCTGGTCGATTTTAGTCTTTCTCTTAGCTTATCGTATCCAACAAATCTTCGTCAATAATTGAGTTTGGATACGTGGGTGTATTTAACAGGAAGAACGGCCATTAGAGAAATCGTAATCTTTTAATAAAGAAATAAGGATTCTTTTGTAAAGCTGGAGTGCGTGGGAATTGCAGATTGTTCAATAATTTCGGGGTCACCTTTGACTTATCCTAATTTTTTTCTAAAAGTTAATCATAAACTCCGTTTGATAATTTTATTAATTATAGGTTCCGATACAAAAACTGTCTCTTGACGTATTGTTTTTAAACAACTCTCCTTTTTGTGTGGGTTCACAGATAGTAAGGGAAACTGTTAAAAACTTTTCAATGAATTTATTATTATATCAAATAGTTTTATTACGGGGTTTATAACGAGTGTTTAAGTAAAAACTGGGCTCAGTAGGTCTTGGAATTTTCTTTGACGTTTGATTTTTTTTAACAAAGTCGTCAGCTTATACAAAGTTTAGGTTAATAAGAAAATTTTTTTAGGTTATATTTATGTCACGTTTTAATGCAGAGTTTCACGCCAACACGTGTTACTTTGCTGTACTTTTGTGTACATTGTAAAAAAAATAAATCAATTAAGTCAATTCCACAGCCTGCCCGCCGTTACTCTTGTTATTATCAACTGAAGTATTTCGTATGTCAACATTAGTTACATTATAAATCTGCAATAACAATATAAACGCAACTAGCCCTGTCATAACATAATTCACGTTGTAATTGTACTAGTGACGATAATTTAAGAGGTACCTGAAAAAGATTGAGTGTGAAGGAACACAATGATTGCAATGGAAAAACATGTTATAGATTTGAACATTTTTTAGTGTGACAAACAGAAGGATCAACGGGCTAGAAAAATTTATAAAAAATTAATTATGTACATAAAAACTATGTTTTTGCTTTGTGAAGCTTTGAAGAGATCTTAGAAGTTTTTTGAGACGTTAACTCAACTATACTGTTAGTGCTGCGCCTTTCCGTGATTCATCCTAACAGAAACAAAGTGTCATCTAATAGGGAAAATGACAAATGTCAAATTTCTCATGGTACCCAAGCAATTTAACAATATGGCTCAAATAAATTGAGTAATAGCACTAAGATCATTTTGATTTTAATTGACGGGTAAAATTTGTTAAATAAATTTTTTTTAAGGTTTCCATACTATGTTTGACTGTTGCTTAGGAGTTCCAGAAACAATAGTTTTGCAAAAAAAAATTATAATATATTTTATTATGGAATTTTACAAAAGCGTCAACGGTTCCTTAAAGGGTAGTTTTTAAAAACATACATAGAAAATAAAAATAAAAAAATTTATGTGTTAAATTATTTTGCGTAAAAGTGCGTATTATTTTGAGAAAGTAACGTCAAATAATGGAGATCTGAGAATTTGAAATTGTAAAATAAGGATTGTCGCTAAAATAGGCATATGAAATGCACTTTATAAGTAACCTCCTAGATTAAACAATTATTGTAGATGACAACCTTAACGATCAAAATTTGGTGTACAACTGCGCCCTCTATTAGACACGCAGAAAGTTCATTTTTATTGGTTGATCAGTAATTATTTTCGTGTATAAAACAGCGGGTAATTTAAATTAAAATTCAAGAGCAAAAAACAATTCTTGAATTTTATGGACGAAGAAGCAACAATCTTATAAAAAAATCATTACTTTAATCTAAAAGTATTTTTATTTCGACCATTTATTTAATAAATTAAGTATAATCTAGCAAAATTATTTTTGACAAAAATAGTATTAAGTTGGAATTGTATCTATAAACCCTTCAATAGTGAAACAACTGCATCGAAATTCCTACAAATGTTACTGAACTTTTAAAATAAATCAATTAAATATATTTTCAATTTACAGTACTACATAAATATTGTTGATACAATGAAAGATTAAATGGAACACCATTTATATTATTGCATTTTCGGATTCTACTTCAAATTTTAGGGACACTTTGTATAACATTCCCTGTTCCTAGCAGTTATAGATTTTGAGATATTAATTTTTTTAGTAAATTTTCACAGGTGCAAAAGTTCACGGAAATATTTGTAACTTTTTTCTGGAACTTCATATCGGGTTAATTTTGGTTTGTATAAAGAGAATGGACTGTAGCAAAGATGTGTCTATAGATTAAAAATGTAACACAAAATATTTGTAGCTTTTTTCGAGGACTCATATTTCATATTGAATTTTTTAACTGTGAAAATTTTATTTTTTTTAGTATGTTTAGTAGAATTGTTTTTCGATTATGTCTGAAACTTACTGGAATTTACAAATCAGAAAACTATTTTGAGATCAATTTTAAAATTTGCTATTGTTGTCTTAACCCATCTTTTTATCGTATGTTATTATTAAATAATGTGTTTCTAAAATCTCGGAAACTGGATTTTAAACTGTGTAGTACTAGTAGAGACGGAGGGGCGGGAACCTACAAGTCGAGTTTGCTTCGAGATTGCACAATGGGCGGTAGAACAGTTTATCAGAAACAATTAATCTCTTATTACTGTGTAACTACTGTTTTGACAACATTTTCGAGTCGTGCGTGGTTCCTCATTACATCAATATCACATTGGGCGACTGCATTTCGGACAACAGGGTCTGTAATGAATGGTAAATTTACTGGGTGTCCACGTACGATGGTTATTTTACAAAACATTGAGAATGTAAGAGTGTCATTACTGTAATGTCCGCACCATTCTACCAGACATCGTGCTCAAATTTTGGCCACTCGTTACAGCACATTTTATGCCGTGAGTTGTTGCACCCATACAAAATTATGATCAAGCAAATGCCTTATGAACGTGATTTTGAACACGCAGGCGCTTTTGTGAAACATTGTTGGACATTTTGTACTCCAATGAAGATGTTGTGCTTATGTTGTCAGATGAGCGTCATTTCCATTCGGACGGCTACGTCAATAACAAAAACTATAGGTAAATAACCACACATTTCATATCGACGAGAAGGTGTGATAACTATTTTCGCAATCTACTACTTGTAGTTTTGTAACGACGCTAAAATACAAATAAACAACAATAAGTTCTTTATTTGTAAATGGAATAAGGAATATTCCAGTTTCTTAATTCAATTTTTACAGGCGAACCTTAGATCAACTGTTAAATACTGAGAAAAATTTTCAAAAAAATCAAGTAAACTTTCTGATATAAGAAAGAATAAATTCTTACAAATTACTTTTTTCTTTTCTTTGCTGATATTGGATATTGATGTTGGATGAAGTGTATAGGTCTTAGTTTACAATCACTCTGCATGTACAAAATATTTTGTCGAAAATATTTTGGTCGATTTTGGTATAATTGACAATATTCACGGGTAATTTACAATTACTGAACCACTCGATCTAGCTATACAGGGTAGTGCTTTTGAAAACGAGTCATAGGGATTTAGCATTGTGAACTGGTTTTTTTTTCGAATTTCTGCTTGCCCTTTCAAGTGACAAAAATGGTTTTGGTATCAAAACGCAACTAAAATTATTGCGCATAGCGTTGCTATCAGAAATCAATTTAATTACACGGTTTTTTGAAAATTCATCAATAAAATTAGTAATTTTGTTTATTTTTGTAACCTTCCTATTTAATTTAGTTCTACTATCATTCGAAGCTGTTCCTTGGGAATAAAGCTATTTATTTGCTTATCAATGACTTTCCTTTCAGCTTTATTGTCAAAAAAAGGAATGTTGATTGTTTAGGCAACCCAATACTATTTTTCTTTCATTATCAAAACTTACTTTTATTTTTATTGACAAATTTTTGAAAACAACGTGAAATTCAGCTGACTCCTAATAGCAACAGCTATACTGACTAATTTTAGCTTCATTTTGATACCAAAACCATTAACCTATGACTCGTTTTCAAAAGCATCACCCTGTATACAACCTCATATCAAAACAAACGATGAAAGAAAGCTACGTCCAAATTTGATAAAAAATCTACATTACTCCATTTAAAAAAAGTGTATGTTTGATTTGCAACAAAATTATGATCAGAAATATTTTTAGATTTTTATCTCGTCTGTTTCTATAATTTTTGTTAAAATAATTTTTGACTTTTTCGTAAACTAAAGGAGATATCGAACTTTGTCACACTATTTGTCCACCCTATATGTTGTACACTAGTTTTTTTTCTGCAAAAAAAAGATTCACACTTTTTATCAATTATTTATTTATCAAGATTAAAAAGGCAGAGTACTAAAGGAATTATCTTTTTAAATAAGGTTGTAAAGTGCATCAATACTTTTATTTTTTTAAATTTTAATGGTATTATGTTAGTTGTTGGTGTTGAATTGCTGCTGATGTGGTATCGAAAACGGTAGCCGTTTTGATTCTAATTAAGTATTTAATAAAGGAGTAGGTGCATTTTTCAAACCTTGTTTTATTTTTTGTTGGAATTGAACTGGTTGATTGATTGCAATTTGTTTTAATTTGGTGCCACTGATTGTGGAAATTGAAAAATGCATTTCTCCGTCTCCTAAATCCGGAAATCGTAACCAAGGATATTGAAAACCAAAAAACAATTTTTGTTTAGGTTTTAGTTTTTAGCTATCGCCGCTCTGTGTCTGTAGGAGTTGCCTGTTCGCAGCACTCTAACTCCCGCTTCGCACCTTTTAAACTCGACTCGGTTACTGAAGAGAAACACAGTTTTAAAGAAACTTTGGTTTACTCGCTATAATTTACCTTTTAAAATTACAAAATAAAGTACTTCAATAACGCTTTTTTTGTAAATACATAGAAAAAACACTAAAAAGTTAAATATAAAAAAACTTTCTCAACCCCGAATAAAAAAACTATTTTTTGTAATTTACAAAAACATTTAAAAACGACTTCTTGAGGTGTATTTAAAATAATAGAGACAAACTAAAAAATTGAGGATCAAACCGTTACGATTGCCAAAAAATAGTTATTTGTTTTACTAGGTCAGAAACTGACCTTTTTCCAGTGCTAGGATGGTTTACAGACCAAGGCGTTACCGCGGCCTGCAAGTCGCTGTCAACACGGTGTCATTTTGGCATATATTAAATTACGTGTTTTTTTTCAATGTTTGCCTTTAAAAGGCCTATAAAATTCTTGAAAATAAGATGCAACGTATTATTTACATATTCCAGCATGAGAATGTACTAATTTCAGTGTCATGAGTATAAAGTAATACTGTCAACATTTAGTAACTTTTTTGCCGGACTAGACCATGAATAACAAAATCAATGACTACCGAATATGACTTTTTTTTTAAATCAAAAAACATATATTTCAAGAATGCTTTCGGTTGTATATACAAAAAAATATAAAAGAAAAAAAAGTTCAAAACGTTGTCAATGGCAAAATCAAGAAAGAAGATTTTCTGTAATTTACGAAACATGTATTTCAGAAACGCCTTCTCGTGTGTATAAAAATAGAAAACGAATTCAAAAATTTGAAAAATAACAGCCAAGAAAAATAATCATTTCTTCAAAAGTCACTAAAGACACCTAAAGTGACAACGCTTTTATGCACGAATCTCGGATTGTTTCAGTTCACTTCATGGTGACTGAGTTATGAATACGTTCTTTTTCAACGATTCACTTAAAAAGAAGTCAGATCTTTTAACTCCCCTTTGTATCGATTCCACTTTATTATTATTTTTTATTACTTAGTTATTAACGTCAATTTTGATTTACAACTAAAATGTCAAAGCTAACGGAAACGACAAGGTGTTAACTCTCTCTAGCATTTTTGACGTATGTCAAACATAACCTGGTTCAAAAAAATAAGATTTACACGTATTAAAAATTGTAATTTAACGACATCTTGATTTTTTAAGGTGCGTCGGTTATTTTGAAAATAACTGTACTTAAGCTCATCGTACAGGTAAATTTATGACAATTAGAGCAAAACTTTTGGAAACACTTGAGATTATTTTTTGTCAAAAACCATAGTAACTCATCAGATATTGCTCAGCACACTGCATTTTTTTATATTTAAAAATTCTTTACATTCTACTTAGCTGTTTAATATTCTTCTTTGCATCATCTTAAGCTCCGTATAGAATAATATTCTATTTTTTTCACACGTCAGTTACCTATTATTTTTTGACGCTAAAGTGGCTCTTCTTTGTACACAACCGGCTGAGCTTTTACTGCCGCTCTGAGCGGACGTAAAAGTAAGTTGCTAAGCGACAGATAATTGTTAAATCGAACTTCTTCGATTTAAAATTAAACAATACATACTAAATACACAATAAATTTAAAGCAACATACATTTCAAGAAGGCAATATTATGGAAATACAAAAAAAACGAAAAGGATATGAAATTTTAAATAACGTCAGGTTTTAAAAAGAAAGCGAATAATTGGAAACGAAAAACTTATTGACGCGCTGAGAAATTTTCTGTTGTCCACAGAAATGAAAAAAACAAGGTTAGAATGAAAATTTCATGCGAATGAAGCTATCGAGAGCGAGCCTGAGGCGAGGTTGAGGAATCACACGAGCATCGCTAATTTTCATTCTTACTGGGTGCCAGAATTTCTCCACGCCAAAGGTTTAAAATAAATACTTTGCATGACGAATCTGTCACCGCGATATTAGTCAAGGTTAATTTTATATTGGTGCACCAATGTGAGAATGAGCTAAAAAGTAATGAATTTAAATCGCACAGACTTAGAGGTATGCCAGAATACGTATGAATCCCAAGAGTGAGAATGTTAGCAGTTTGTAATTAAATTTGATTTCAAAATTGTGAAATTCTATATTGTTCGTGAAGAAAATTATTTTAATGGTGTATTTGAAAAAAATTATGTATTGGGAAGGTTTGTAACCCAGTTTGTTCTCAACAACCGACAGACGATGGACGGCCAAACGTAAACAAATTTAAATTTTTTTTTGCGTCGTAAAGTACGAAAAAGAATGTCGGGAAAAACCGACAATGTCGACCTTTAATTTTGTTCTATTTCCAACGGTTTTTCACTTTTCTAAACTTTTATGAGCTTTTAAACGTTGTTTGATTTTTCTAATTATCCCCCCCTGCACTTGAGGAAAGCGTCGTACGCATTTTGTTTTGGTATCGGTCTCCGATTGTGCGGACGAAAGAATTTTTTCCCAAACGTTTTTCTATTTTCTAGCAGTTACCGCCTCTTAAAGCTAGGGGTTGAATTTTTTTTCTTCAGTAGATAATTCTCTCTGCGGAGTCTTTTGCAATTTGGGAAAATTCAGCAGATTAGTTCAAAAAGGTTTTTAAAAACGAATTCGAATTCAAAGTAAGTACCTAGTATTTTTTCAGATGGCGTTTTTTAATAAAATCGAATTTCTTCTAGATGATTGCACGGTTGTAGAAAAATATTCTTTATGCACAAGTCCTTAACAGAAATTGTTTAGAATCTATTGATGCAAGAGTATTTACATAATATATTTTTAGCACCACCTCTCTGTAAGTCATCCCTACGTATCGTAATCGCAGTCAGGAGAAGGAGACCCTGAAAATCGGCCCAATCAAATTTTTTAGGCAAAATGATTCCCTGATTTATGAAGACATCATATTACTTAAATTTAAGTTTCAAACTCCATCCCTCTGCAAGTACTCCTGCGTTTCGTAATCGAAGTCATGAAAGAAAATCAGTCAAATCAATAAATCCTTTTGCGGGAATAATTAGTGATTTATGAAAAGACAATATGCCCTAAACCCAATTTGTAAGATTTATCCCTTGCAAGTCACTTTCGCGTTTCGTAATCGCAAGAATGGCTTACAGAGGGACGGTCCTCAAAAATTAGATTTAAGGTATCTTGACTAAATCACTAAATATTCTTAAAAAGAATTTTTTAGTTTGACGTATTTTCAGGGTACATCTCTTTTGACAGTGATTACGAAATGCGAAAATCTCACGGAAAGAGTTGTTCTCAAAAATTGAATTTAGCGTATTATTTTTGCTTAGAAACTACTCAATATCCTTCCAAAAGCATTGCCAGATTTGACCGATTTTCAAGTTACTTCTCTATGGATTTTGATTATGAGTGACGCGGGTGGCTTGCAAAGGAATGGTGGTCAAAAATTAAATTTGGGGTAAATTGAGTGCTCATAATTTAGTTAATATTCCTATACGACTGATTTTTACGGTACTTCTATCTTTATTGCAACTCCGAAATACAGGGTTTACTCGGAGAGGGATGGTGCACAAAAATCAGAACTACGATATTCTGACTGCTTATACAGTGCTGATAATTTAAATATTTTAAAAACTAAAAATCGAATAATTGTAAACAAGGGTGGGGGGCTGAGAACATACGTTTGTAGCCCCCTCTCCCAGTCAAAACCATGAATAGATTCAGCTCAAAAATTGGAATAGATTATTGCGAAAGCTGATAATTGCTCGTAATTTCTAATATTGTCATTTTCCATTTGAACAATGTGGGGGGGGGGGGGTGCTAGGTACATTCACATCTAAATATTTGGTACTACTTGGGCAGCTTATACGTTAGAGATGAGAACAATTTTATTAAAAAAGAAATATTAATTACAATAATAACAATGATAGATTACTTAAATTGCGTTGGAACATTTATTGCTTAATACCAATGTATTATTGCCTTTTTCGACCGGTTGTAATATAGCTGGAGTTTCTTAATTGTGTTTCCGTTGTTCTTTTGAGGATTTAAGTTTGTATGTGGTGTAAGTGAAAAGTATTGTTTTGTGGATACAGAAAAAAAAATTGATGTGTTAATCAATCAATAGTGAGCATCACCATCTGCATTTTTACATGTCCATCACAAGAACAACCGGTCCCACTTTCAATAAATAAATTACACAAATCATAGTAGCGTCACTATTTTTTAATACATATTTCATTCAATATTGTTGTTTTGTAATGAATTCAGTTATAACTATGTATGAATAGGGATTGTAAACAGTAAGTAAGTGAAGACAAACTTCTAAAGATTAATATTAATTGTTTTCTAAAAGGAGGGAAAGTATCTAACATACCGCAATTGGAATTTCAACCGAAATAGACTCTCGAGGAATTATTCTTGTAGGAATGTTTTGTGGTAAAAATTCTAGTTTAATTATGGCGGTTGTAGGCGATTTGGCACACATCAAGAATATGAGTGTATAGGTAAAGGGTTGAAGGAATGAAATCGATGCGTGGAACTTGGAGAATGTTGCTCATCTTCCGTCAGTCGCAAACGTCTTACTATGTTCCCTTTTAAGGATGGCATTCTTGGCGATATGTGCTTCAAGAATTCGACGGTGGCATATTTGTTTCTCGTCATCTAAGTATTCTCTTCGGTTTCAACATTTTTCGACAATTTCACCACATAAGATATTTATCTACAAACGAAAAGTGGTAGTGGGTATTACTCGAGGGAATTTGATTTAAACCCCTCCGTTTTACTACAAACACGGTATATATACACGGCTGCCAACAGAACAATCATGCTCGGAATGATGAAGCCGAGACATGTGAAGGGATGGGGTGTAATCTGTTGTTGGTGAATGTGTAATGTGCCGTGCGGAAATCTTAGCCGAACTTCCTACTAACCGCAAACCAGCTCTTATAGCAACAGTTGCTCAGTTCAGTTAAAGATAGATATTTAGTTTAGCATTAATTGTCTAGAATTATTCAAACTATTAAGGAAAAGAAAGAAATCTTCTTGAACTTGCGCAACTTTATGGCTGCCGTTTTAATAATAATAAAAAAAGGGATGAGGTGATAAATTAAGAAATTAATTTTGTACGACAACATTCACTCGAGTAATATGATAAAAACAATCCATCAAGTGCTAAAATTTGTATGAATATTCAACTTAGCTTGATTGAAAAATGTATTGTTAATACCTGAAGGATGCCCGAACTCCGCGTCGATATACACACGCGCTCGATAACTCTTGCAAATAATTCTATTACACGCCTATCGGATATCAACCAAATAAATGAAATAGTAAGAGATGGTATTATAGAATTTCGCATTAAGGAAATATTCTTAGGTCTTCACCCTTGCTGAACTACAGAAGCTATTTAAGTGCAGGGGTTAGTTGCTTTATTGCTGTATTGTTGCGAACATGACCTTTTCAAATGCCAAGTCAACAATTTTTTTTTAGTATTTACACTTTCTCCCTTATTTCTTGTATTGTTTTCGAAGAAAACTGAACGAGATGCTATTGTTAGACTACTGAAATAAAAAATATAAAAATAGCTACCGGCGATGTCCTGTTTCTTATTATTCTTCTAACAACTTTGACACGCAATTTTTACCCCACGTGTTTTCAACAAATGATACGTTAAAAAATATAGTGTTTAATGTTTTATTCTATCCCAGATTGTCCCTATAGTACTCTAACTTCATAACATGTTTTAAAATGAGTTTAGCAACACTAATCTGTCGTTGATTAAATTTTAAAATTGAAATAGAATCAACTTGTATTTCAAAACAATTTTTTAAAAATATTGTTAAAATAAAAATGCTCTTCACTAATGTGTCATCAAATTGTACTAGTTTCTTTAAACATTTTAAAGTTATTTAATATCTTCAATTATATTAATTACACAAAAATATGAAATGAAAATTATATTTTCTACACTTTTTAATTCAACGTAAGAACCGCCCCGGCGCTTTTTGAAACAGATAAATGGAGGTGATCCAACTATTTTGTAATATTAACTTGTAGCATGATGTCAAATATACAGCCTGTCCGTGTAGTAGCGGATCTTTGATATTGCCTTTTTTCAAAGTTAGATTTGACCATTCTTTTAGGTTCCTCAGTGTCTACAATTTAAAAATATTTGTAATTATACAGAGTGTTCTACTTTCACGGACCACCTGTTAATTTTAACAATTTAAATGGAAACATATATTTTTATTCTAGATCTACGTGAAAAACTATAGTAACTTTATGTACACGAGTCTTGTTAAAAAAATTATACTTTTCCTACTTTTCAAGATAATGATTTTTAAACATTTGATTGGGTCAATATCCGTCTTCAGATATTTACGTTTTTTAGGTTATCATCTGAAATATCAAATTCAATTTATTCAAACTTAGGACGATAACAACCCTAACTGTCCATAATTAAAAGTTGACATCGGTTATGCAGGGTATGAGAAAAAAAATGTCAAACTTTGTAATTGAAAATTATTTTATTTATTTATTCGTATGGTACATTATACAAATATTGTATTGTGATGTAAGTGTTATGTATGGTGCCTCAGAAGATCAGTATAAACCTGTATAGTGTGGTGACGAAACCGTGTGCAATAGTGGATTGGTTCGTCTTGGCAAAGCATTTACTTCAAGGTTTAGGAAAACCACTAAAACCTAAACATGCCAACCCTTACCCACCCTAGTATTCACATGTAATAATATTAATTAAGTGTGTAAACATTATAGAAGGTAAATAAGAACATAAAATATAACAGCACAGCCATTGCATGACGACATATAATGGACCGGTCCAAGCGCCAGTCACGACAATGACGAAAAAAAATAGTAGGTTAAAGAAATAGCAAAACAAAATAATGGAAAACAGATAATCAAGACAAGAATACAAAATATTGCTGAACTTCAGATGTCCTTCAGATTCGTAAGCCATAATATTGCTTCATCCGTTAAATTATGAATGTTTGAAACCCTCCTTTAAACTTCGTTAATTGACAATCCTCTACAATATGTGTAACGGTCTCTGGTTCGTTTCCACAGTCACAATTTGGATTAGAAATCGCACCCCATTTGTACAACATACAGTTGCATTTTGAATGGCCTGTTCTTATGCGATTTACTTTTGACCAAATTTTTCTTTTATCAAAGCCCGGGACTTCTATTGTTGGATCATCAATAAGATGTTTATTGAAAACATGAACTTCAGACCATAATTTTTTTTACTCTTCAACTTTAGAAAAAGCCGTACTTAAATAGTCTTGCAACCATATAGGACTTTAAGATTTAAGTCTTTGAGCAGGAGGGTTGTCAATGTCATTCTAAATTGGTAACTTTTTGTTAAGTTGGCATTTATCCCATTCTCGTTTTAACGCTGATTTTCGCCGAATGTTCGATGGAGTAATATTACAAAAAACAGGAAGCCAATCGAGAAGAATAGATTTAATGGTTCCACTAATTATACGCATAGTGCAATTCAACTGGGCTCAACCAGACATGAGCACAATATTCTGCTGTAGAATAAACTAATGCCAATGCAGCTGTACGAAGTGTCTTTGCATCTGCTCCCCAAGTTGTTCCAGCTAATTTTTGAATGACATTATTTCTTGTTTTCATTTTTTGTTTGACTTTTTCTAAATTATCTTTGTAAATTAAAACGTATCTAAAGTTACTCCCAGATAAACTGGGTTAAAATTATGGTTTAACTTTGTATTATTAAAGATAACATTAAGTTTTCTATTTTTTCTCTATTACTTAAATAAAAACAAGAAACCTCTGTCTTTTTTAAGATTGGAGTATAATCGCCATTTTTGAAATAATTTTCCATAATACGCAAATCTTCAGATAGTTTATTTTCAATTTCGTGAAACTCGTATTTATCGAAAATTGTCATTGAAAAATTAAGTAGGCGATGAAATGCAAACGTCAAAAGTTTATTTTTGTCACGGTTGTGTTAGTACTTGTCCAATATATCACAATTTTACTGTAACTTTGTATTGTTAGTAATAATGAATGAGTTTTCGAAAGTAAAATTAGTTAGTATGGTTTATTCCACCTGAAAATCAAATGAAAGGATGGTTATTGGCAGTTCATAAAGCAGATAATCCGGAACTACAACGATATCCCCAAGCTGAGATTAAAAAAAACTAAAATTGCCAACTACAAGAAAAATACTAGAAAACATGTTTGTACTGAAGAGGATATGCAATTTGACATCGTTATCGTTATACAAATAGTTTGAAGACCCCTGTAAATAAACTGTTACGAAAAAACAACTTCAATCCATCGCGTACAACATCATATCAATATCGGAAACAAACAGATTTTAAATGCTGACATGTTTATTAAGAATTCTTCTCGTATTTGACATTTCCAGTTTATTCATATATTTCTTTCTACCATTTGAAATAATCGGTTTAGCGATTTATTCTAATTTTAATGATCTCTTCCAATAAAATTGTTTTCATTAAACGTGTATCTTTGATGAAAAAAAACGAGTTTCGCGGTTAACGGTTAAATTTTGGTAGACAGACATTAACAGCAAAGTTGTAGAGAATTTAATTCTACATTGATTTGGGAAAAAATATTCAGAGCGTTCCATTTGATTTTATCAAGTTATTGATCATTTTCGACTACAGAGTTTGTAATTTTTTTTCTCATACCCTGTATAACCAATGCCAACTTTTAAACCATGTACATGTAAGATTGTTACTGCCCTAAACGTGAATAAAATTTGAGTTTGATATTTAAAATAATAACCAGACGAACCTGAAACATCTGAAAACCGATATTGAATTAAGAAAGTGTTTGAAAATCGATATGTCAAAAAGTATCTAAAAAAGCAGATAACACAAAAATCATTCAGTTTAGGTATGGAAACAAAATATATCAGCGGATAGGTCATTCTGTATCGCATGAGAATATAAAAAAATTTACTTTGTAACGGTTGTTGTTTACAAATAACGAGTGAAAACGACGGCTCTAGCGGTACAACCTAGAGAGAAAAAGTAAGGGAATTTGGCTCAATGTAGCGCACTAAATTCGTGGAGGATCCAGTATTTATAGTAGTTAGAGCAGCAGCTCCCGGCTTCGTCGGTGAGTGGGGGGTCCTTAGAGAACTGTAAAAAAATAGACTGCTGCTTAACAAGGCGCCACCTGCTGGGTATTAGAAAGAAATAAAACCGACCAACAGGAGATCAACAGGTTTTACTTAAGGTCTAATACGCTAAATCGATCACAAATCAGAGAAACAAACAGACAATTCAATACAGCAAACAAATCTTAAAGTACTTGGAGAATGTGACAGAAATAGAGAGACTGTCGCATATAGTTACGTGCGTTAGCAACAACAATAAATAAAGCTTTGCAATTAATGTGTCGAATTTCCCAGTAGTTACACCCAAATTAAAGTTAGCGTTACAATTGAGGATTGGTTACTAAGAAGGCTCTGCGTACACACGTCACTTACACACGGCGACTTATTACTCCCGCCAACCCAAAAGGCTTTTGTTTAGCTTCAACGACTCTAAGTAAAGCGCCCGAGCTCGTATTGAGCTGGTTAAAAAAAAAACCAAACGTTGGTTGTGGAGCATACCCCGAATAAAAATTTGCTTAAATACTAGAGATCAAATCGTTCTATGTCACATGTACGTGAGCTTCATTATTGAATAGGTTACTTAAACATTAAAATCTAGCTGTATTCTGTAGTATGCAGTTCCGAGAATGAAAGTTCCTGCTAGCGGTATTCGACAGCTCCAGAAGATAAGTAACCCCAGGATTTCCCTTAGAGGAGGTGTGTAGTAAAGATGGGAAGGCAAATATGTTCCCTCAAAGTAGAAATTATGCAGCATGAACGACCTCTGCAGACCGTAGTGCCCACCGGTTGTTTGCAGCTTAACTGAATGCAAAACCGTGGTAGTCGTTAATTTTATAGAGAAAGGTTCTTAATTAGCCATTCCAGCACCCCCAGGAGTTATCCAGGTGTAATACACGATGAGAACATAAGGTCAACGCAACGTGCTAAAAGCATACGTCGTAATTAGAACTAACACAACCACGAAAGAAAAGAAAGCAAAGTGTACTTACGGTGAATTCGGCCGGATTTAAATTTAAACACCAATTCGACTTGGAAATCTTGAATCACACATTAGTAATTTATGAATAAAATTTTAACTTCAAGAGGCACGCCAAAAACACCCGTGTAGAAAGAAAGAAAAATGTCCGCTGTTCGTCTCAGAAACCTCTTCGAATTTTATTTCCACCAATAGAAAATTAGCAACATGCGCGGCAAATTCGACTTTTGTCGTAACATGTTACATACGACACACGTTTTAAGAAGGCTCTCGACATACGTTCTACCTTTGAAATTAAAACCGTAACAACTTGCAATTTAGAAAAATTGCCTCCTTTACAATTTTAATTATCGTAACTATCGTTGCTCCCGGACCTCCCTTAGAAATAAATTTCAAAAATGTCTAACACTTCCAATACCATGTCTAACCGTTTTACAAGGCCTGATATTTTTTAATAATGGCAAGAGATAGGTTTGCCAAACCTGGTAGTAGAAGAAATTGGGGCATTGTATTTAAAATAACAATAACATCGTCATGAAAATATTTTCAGTAAGTAGACATTTGTATAAAGTTACAAGTTTTCAGATGAATCGGTTTTTTCGTTCTCATTATTCGTCTAACATGCTATCGTCGAGACACACCCTGTATAATCCTCTCAAAGTGTTTTTAGCAATGATAATTTGAATACTATTCCCATAAAATCTAAACTTCCATTAAAAGTGACAATCTTTGATAAAAATGAAACATATACTTTCAAAGTAAAGGGTGTAATGAATATTTCTAATATTAGATGGCGCTAAAAGAACTAAGTAGATACCTTTTTTGTATATTACTTACGGTAGCCAACTAGGGGAGAGAGCCCTGTCGTACTTTTCTTATTATAGTATGTCTTGTGATAGCTAACTATGCACACTAACAATGGCTGTCTGACCCCAATAGAGGTTAACTATTATGCGTATATCTTTGACGCCTAGACCAATTTTTCTGAAAACTTGGATTAATTGTCATGCTGAACAGTGTCAAATGCTTTCTCATAATCAACGAAATACATATAGACATTGACATTGACATCTCCACTGGGTTGAGTAAAAAAATAGAGAGAACGCTTTCTTTAATTAAAAATTTTAGAGTACGATAGATAACCATCTGTAAATACTCTTCTTCATGAAAACGTGGATGTACCAAGATTTTTAAAAAGTTCCAATCTTTTCTGAAAAAACCATCATTGATTATAAATCTAAACTGGTCAAAACTCTCAGCAGAGAAGATGTGGTAAAATTTGTGAAAGAGGCACCGGATAAGCAATACCTTCTGGTTTATATTTGGTTCAAGTTGGTTTTAGGAATACACCTTGTTTGGGGGGTCGTATATATATATTTCGATAGAGAATTAAACTCTAAACAACTTTTTTATTTGACCCCTCTTAAAAACTTATTAATTAAATTAACGTCATAGTATCATCATTAGTTAAACTAGAAGTTCAAATGTGTGTGATTTCATGTGATCGTGGGTGAACAGTGTTGGTAAGTAGGTTACAGTTATTACAATTTCTTTCTTTAAAAAATTAGACAAAGTCATGGGATCGGGGGTCATTTCATATGATTGGGGGTTAATTTTTTAAGGGTTCGGTTCCTAAAAAAATGTCTAATACAAAAGTTGCTTAGAATTAAATTCTCTATCGAAATATACGACTTCTCCAAAAAAATTCTATTTCTAAAACCAATCCCTGCCAATAATCTTATATGTGAATTTCAATATTTGCTGACAGCTGCGAAAAGATATATGAAATGTCTTTGGATGACATCGAGGAAACTTTTACACAACTGGTAATCACAATTCCTTTCTCCAAAAGGAATTAAGACGAATCTTTATGGTCATTAGTGAAATGAACTGCACAAGTGTCTTGGAACTGCTTCGAAGATACGTTGCCTTGCTTCCTAAGGATTTAGGTCACAATAAATTGTTTGTAGGATATCGTAAAGGCAAATGCATTTCTCAGCAAGTTGGAATTCATACAGTTGGTGGAGTTTCCAAGAAAATGGCGCAATTTCTAGGATTAACAAATCCCGAGTTCTACACCGGGTACGTATTCGCCGAACATCGGTGACTTTATTAGCAAACGCGGGGGCGGACCGTTCCGTTCTTCAAGGACACGGAGGATAGAAGAGTTCATCTGTAGCAAAAATATATAGATGATTCATTGGAAGGTAAGAGACAAGTGGTTCAAATGATCCATGGAGGGGAAAGTTTTGTGCAAGTCTTAACCTATTTAATGTAAGAAGAATTCACTTAATTCTGCGAGACAGTTAAGTTTAAAAAAAAAGTTTACCTTATTTAAGCGGTAAAATGATTTAAATGGTTTAAAAAGCTTACAAATTGATAAAACTGAATCGCGTCTAATTAAATTTGGATTAACGGAACGATCGTAAACCAATTTTAAGGATTTCACATAAAAGTGCAACGATTAGTGACGATCACGCGAACAAATAGACACGTAATACAATAATAAAGAAGAAACATTTAAAGGGTGCAAATGCTCTACAATTTGACTAATGTAACAATAAAAGAAACTTTTGTGTATCTGCCGGTGATATCACTCCCTGTAGCGTGTGTTTAATATTATTATCTAATTGCGGTAGTGGTGTTAGCGAACCTAAATTAAATTACACAAAACGACATATATAGACTATAAATTACAAGTAAATTGCTAGAAACTAATTGATGTAACGAATAAAGGCGGAACTTGTTGATGACGTTTTATTAAACAAGGGTTAATATTAACATGTACCTATGTTGATTAACGCAAAAATAATTATATGCATTAACATCTAACAGACCATAAAATTATCCGGAGAAAAATCTAGTTAGCAAACAAACTATTCGATGACGAAGAGAAAAAAATTCAATTCGAACACAAACTGGAGCAATTTTATTAATGATCTCTAGGTGTTATAGTATATTTTAATTAACTGCATAAAATTATGAATTTCACACCTCAGACCTCCGTCAGAGAAATAGTCTTCTAACGAGTGAAAAATATTAAGTTAATTAGTTCATTTACATCAACAAATTTCTACACTTCAATTACGTCTTTCAATATGATACTAATGTGTCTTGCATCGTTTAACCAAAATAATCGGCTTCCTAACGATCTCGACTGTGTTCTTCGACCATTTGCAAAACAACATTAATTGGACTTATTATGTAGATGTTCTTGGATAACATTTGAATTCTAATTTGGTTCTATTTTCCATTAATCCCACAAGGTATTTCGGTAAACGATGATGAAAGTACACGAAGCAGTTACTGCGGAAGGGAGAAAGGTTTAAAGCCTACTTTGTTAACATTGTTACTTATCGAAGGGTAATTAACTTTTTACATTACAAAGACAGTTGTTAATAAGATACATGGTTATGAGCTAAGTATGTGACAGTGATCTCTGAATCAATATTACAAGCCCCAAAGAAGTAGAAAACTTATATTTGACGAGATAATTAATATAATTGAAATTCCCAAAGTTGTTTCATTTTTCATGAAATTAAAAAAGGTTAAGAATATCCACTTTGCTAACGACACAGTCCTAATTTATGACAATATACGTCAGTATAGTAAGAAAGTAGTAGCAAAAGAATGGGCATTGAAATTAATTCTAAACACCGATACAGATTTCGACCCAAACCTCATAGTAAGATTTTGAAATTAAAATTTTTAAACGATCATATTAAAATTGATTTTGCAATCTTGGTGTCTTATTTTATAATTAAATTACCTTATAAATATGTTGGCAAAAAATATGTGGACAACCACTTTGTTGTTTCAAAACATTACCTTATCTCTTCAACCAGAGTTTTTGTTGAGCTCTACAACATTTCCATTAAAAAAGATCCAGATGTAACACTATTTGATACCCCGCAGGATTTACAAAATGCTACATTAGGTTTAGTACTATTACACTTCTCCAATTTGATGTCATAATTTCTAGTACGTGTTCCTGACGTAAATTTATGACTAAAATTCTATACAGGGTGTTTCAAAATTCACTACAAATATCTTAATGGCGTATTTTTGAGATGAAAAAAGACTTTTTTTTTCTATAAACATGGGTCTTAAAATACACCCTCTTTGGGCTACAACCATATTAATTTTTTTTTTAAATTGATTTTGTAAAATTCTGATTATTATTTATTTTTCTTTAAAATTTGCAATCCACTGCTGATTTTAACGTTCTACCGCTTCTTATTTAAAAAAAAAACATTACAATAAATTTAAAGGGATGGGGAGGGGGTAGGCACATTTAAGGGGAAACATTGAGTATTTCATCTGTTTGGGCATTCAGAAATTTAAGATTTTGGTCTTCAACGTTTGTTTGATACAATTAACCGTTTTCGAGATAATCGTTATTCTTCTAAGGGTTATTGGAAAACTAAATTAGTTTAAATTTTTTCTTTATTTAATTATGAAACAAAGATTAAGCAAATTGGTTTTAATTTTAATTTTTTAATATACCGGGTGTCCCGCTAAGGTCGGCCACCGGCTATATCTCGGAAACTATTTGTCCTACAACTGTCGGAAAAAATCTTGATTAGTAAAGTGGCTACGAGAAATTACTGGAAAATATTTTTGAGCTTCTAAGTGCACTGCTAGGGGCGTATTTGCGAATCAAAATTTAATAAATCCGAATTACTTCAAATATGAACAGTGAAGATAAGACAATTGGAAAGGTTTGAGATTCTCATGTTTACACTCTACTAATTATTTATTTAACATTTTGGCCTATCTCGTCAAATAAGAGGAGGGGGAGGATTAAATCTTATTACAGAAAAAGTTCGATAACGTCAGACTACCTTAACCGTTATCGACGAACATTGTCTTATTGGAATGCTAGTGGGTAGCCGACTAATTGTCTGTAACAACGCCGAAGATTTTGTTCAAGACCGAACCGCTAGATGGCGTGCATTGTCGGCTTTAGTCGTTTACCTAATTCTTCATGAAAAATTAAATGGAAGGCTAATGTTTTCATTTGCTCATCTTACTACGAATGAAATTACCTAAAATATGGCAAAAACCGCAAGTCTCTACCTTTTTCAAAATAAAGTTATGAACAAAAATAGGTTAAACAATTAATTTTCCTAATAAAATTCTAAAAATATTCGGATATTTTACATATTACATAAAACTAACCCCTTAATCCAAACGTAAAAAATAACGTAACTTTGAAGTCGCAGCTTATGTAAGGTAAAATAACATAACATACCCTTTAATAATAAGTAAGCCGTGAAAAATAAACAAATTAATTTGTCAATGTTTAGCTGTCATTAGTTTTCGCTGGTAAAATACAATACTTGTTTTGCGATTTTGTGCCGTTGTAATTAAAAACTGTGTAAACAATTTGACCATTATGTCGTACACTATTGCTGAAGCTTATGACATGTTAGCAGTGTATTTTGTAAGTTTGGAAAACGCAGTTATTGCCGCGCGAGAGTACGCGGTAAGACATCCGGAGAGGCGACATTTTTCACGGAGGGTTTTAGGCGTTTGTCAAGACGTCTGCGAGAAACTGGACAAGTGTTGCCGATACCAGCTCAACATAGAATTCGGAGATCACGAAGTGCAGATAATATTATCAACGTGCTTGCTTATGTGGAAGCTTATCCTAAACGTAGTATAAGGGATGTAGAGAGATCTGAGACTTCCTCGATCGATTATTCACAGAATTTTAATCGAAGGAAAATTACATGCATATCATGTTGAACTGCATCAAGCACTCGCACTACCTGATTTTGACCAACGGTTAGATTTCTGCCACTGGATGCTTCAAATGGACAGAGAAAATCCCAATTTTTTGCTCAAATTTTATGGACAGACGAGGCTACGTTCACTAGCAGAGGTCAAGTCAACTTGCACAATAGCCATTACTGGTCGGCAAGTAATCCCCATTGGATGATTGCAATTGATAACCAAAATATATTCAGTGTAAATGTATGGTGCGGCATTATCGAAAATAAAATTATTGTTTTTGTTTTTGACGAGACTCTGAACGGAGTAAGGTATTTAGAATTTCTAAGAAACTCTTTAGCAATTCTGTTGGAGGAGGTAACTTTATATACTCGTGTAAACATGTGGTTTCAACACGATGGTTGCCCTGCCCATTATGCTGCAAACGTGAGGGATTATTTAAATATTCAGTTTCCGAATAAATGGATAGGGCGGGGTAGTTTATTTCCCTGGCCACCCAGATCCCCTGATTTAAGCGTGTTAGACTTTTATTTATGGGGACGACTAAAGGATATTGTCTACCAGACCCGGCCAACCACACGCGAAGACATGATTCATAGAATCCACAATGCGATTGCATCGATTTCTGTGGCAGAAATTGAAGCTGCTGTTTTGGAACCAGACGAAGACTTCGAAGTTGCATCAACAACAACGGTGGTATTTTTGAACATTTGCTGAATTAAAACTAAAAATTTTGATATTTGTAAGATAAATATGAATTATTTGGAATTTCACTAGGAAAGTAAAAATTTAACCTATTTTTGTTCATAACTTTATTTTGAAAAAAGGTAGAGACTTGCGGTTTGCGCCATATTTTAGGTAATTTCATTGGTAGTAAGATGAGCAAATGAAAACATTAGCCTTTCATTTAATTTTTCATGGAAAATTAGGTAACCGGCCAAAGCCGCCAATGCCCGCCATCTGGCGGTTTGGTCTTGAATAAAATCTTCGGTGTTATTACTGAAAATTAGGCGGCTGCCTATTAGCATTCCAATAAGACAATGTTAGTCGATAACGGTTAAGGTAGTCGGACGTTATCGAACTTTTTCTCCAATAAGATTTAACCCTTCCCCACCCCTTATTTGACGAAATAGGGAAAAATGTTAAATAAATAATTTGTAGAGTGTTAACCGGAGAATCCCAAAACGTTCCAATTGTCTTATCTTCACTGTTCATATTTGAAGTAATTCGGATTTATTAAATTTTGATTCGCAAATACGCCCCTAGCAGTGCACTTAGAAGCTCAAAAATATTTTCCAGTAATTTCTCGTAGCAACTTTACTAATCAAGATTTTTTTCCGACAGTTGTAAGACAAATAGTTCCCGAGATATAGCCGGTGGCCGACCTTAACGGGACACCCGGTATATGTACTGAATTTTGAAATACCCTGTATAAACGTGTGTCCGTAAATGTCTCGTTGAAGTTAAGTTTTTTTTATTTTTTAGAGAACGGTTTTTTTAATCTTTGAAAATTTTGGCAAAATGTTATGATAAATTACGGCTAATAATCTGACATAGAGCATTTTTCCATACCTGTAACAGAGGCAACGTTGGGGGCGAGGCAGAGTGGTGTTCTCTTTAAAAAATAGTGTGTGAAATGTCACTATTTTCAGGAAGAGCAACAAATAGCATACACAAAAAGAATCTCTTATTGCATTTTGCTAGAACAAACCGTTTTTGAGAAAAACGAAAAATGTTGTATGATAGATTATTATACCGGTCAATTACAACATTCTGACAAATTTTGTAAAGTTTCAAAAAACCGTTCTCTAAAACATTAAAAAATTCTAAATTTCAACACTCTGTATATCAAGAACAAGGTGGACTGATGTTTACATAGACTTTTCGTCATAATTTCATGTCAGGAACACGCACTAGAAATTATGACATCGGATTAATGACAAATTAGAAAATTAATTTCCGTTAGGTATTTCGGCCACATAATACATACAACATACCTTCTACTACAATTAACTATACAAGGAATAATTTAAGGATGCATATAAGTTGAAAAAGCAAGGATATCATTGTTAAGCAATATAAACTATAGATTAGTTTAGTAACGACATGGTCTTGATGTGCACAACATATCCAGATAAGGATCCCCACCATGGGGATCTCGGAAACGGAAAAAGATTGAAGGTCGGTTAAATAGAACAAAAATAACGCATTCAAAGAGATGTACTTATGGTTTTTGTAGAACTCAAATAGTCCGTTTAGTTTTTGAGATAATTGAAAAAAATTATGATTTTAGTTTTTATTTTTTTCTGACTTTATTTTAAGAAATATCAAAAAGAACAGCACACTTTTCAAGCTATACTTAATGACGTCGTCCAATTTTTAATACAACGTTTCGTTTATCAGGAACCACTATCTACTTTATTTTTATAATTAAATTTTCTTCTGGTTTGAGCGATATATTACACTCTATATTTTGATATGTTTCAAATGAGAAAATTCATTAAAATCATGATTTTATAAACATTTTACAGTTATTTACTGTTTCTAGTATTAGTTTTAAGAGTAGGTTTTTGAGTTTTACATTGAGTATGAATTTTATCATCTGAAACATATCAAAAAAGTAAAGTGTGATATATCGTTGAATGAATCAATTGACATCCATTTAGATCAAATTGGAGAGAATCAACATCAAAATGTCATGTATCTATTTTTACAAAACCTGTTTAATTTTATTTCATTTTTGAGTCTTTTGGGGGTTTATTTTTTAATTGAGGTTATATTGCTCTTATGTAGTAGTGCTCGACCACTACACCATGCCAAATCACCTTTCAAATTTTTTTGTCTTCTGAACTTAAAGATATAAACTTTCTTACTGCTGATACATACTTCACAGGTAACACCACTATTGAAAATTGAGAAGTGTCCCCATAAAGGTTTTTTCAGTTTCCTTATAGTCACCCCAAAACTCCAGAAAAGTATCACCAATGATCAATTTTATTAAATAGAACAATCATCAACTAAATGTAATTTTTAAAGAAACCGTGCGTTAAGAATTTCGTCGTATCTCTTCTTTCTTTAAATGGAAGATATAAACTCGTTCCTATCCGTGTCTGCATATACAGGGTGTAACAAAATAAGTGTATAACATTTTTGGTGAGGAATCACCCTCTGAAATATTTTTCACTTATTTTGTTACACCCTATATAACTATCTATGCTTAAGGTTTATGCACACGTGACAATTTCATAGTTCGCCGTAAACTGAAACTCGCTGATGTTTTTTGATGTTTCCTTTTATTCTTAGTTTATCAAGTTCTGATAGTTAATTTCTCCTGGATTACATTTTCGTTGCTCCTAACATCAAAATTCATTTCCAAATCCTCCTTTTAGTATAGTTCTATTACAGGGAACTAGTCCTTAAAAACGACTGGACTAAACTGGATACTTCTATTTGAGGGTTTGTTCGTAATTCCTACGCAAAGGTTTGGAAAAAAAGAAAAGTGAAAAAGACGGCGTTTTATCATTAAACAAATTTCGAGTGGAATCATGAATGCTTGAAATCTTTTTTTGGCAAGACGAAGTTTGTCAGGTTAACTAATATAATAATAATTTAAGAACTCTTATCGTACACCACTTTTTGTTTATCTACAACATTTTTAAAAACATTACTTATACACATTTCTTTCTTAAGTAGAAATTGTTGCTAATATAATTACACTTACGCTTACTTAGAGCGTAATTTCGGAGTTGCCTTAATCTATACCTAGCATAATAATTGCATAAAAACTTATTCGAAAAAAGTTGTTGGTAGTTTTATTATCTATAACTACTTTCTTTTTCCTTTTTTCGAACAAAATTTTTTAAGGGACTCCCAGTCAATCAAATCAATCAAATTAAATTTATTTGTTTTATTTAATAATAATAATTTAATAATAAATTGATTCGGTTCCTTCATATAAATTGGAAAAATTTACATATAAAAAAAATTAATACAAGAACATATCTCTCTAAATTTTGGTAACTTATCTTATTCTAATTTTAACAATTTTCTTTTCCTTTTCTCTAGTCATCTCCTTCTTTTTACCACTTCTCTCATCCATACTGGTCCTTCAACATTTCTTCTTTCTCCTTCTTTCCTTTGTTCTTACTCTGATGCACTCCACTATTAGATGTTCTACGTTTTATTAGTCTAATTTATTTTTATTCTTTTCCTTTCTTCCATCTATCTTCTTCTGTTTTCTATCTCTTTCATCCATATTATGCCCTCTCCATTTTCTCCTAGCAGAACTTCTACATTCTCCCAATTTTCCCACACATCCTACACATTTTTTCTTCATCTTTTTTCCAATATTTATTCTCATTTTCCCATTTCCTAATCTATACATGGCTACCATATGTTTTTCTTTTATGTTTAATCCTCCTGTGATATATTTTGGTATCTCTTCCACCATTATATATTTGTATTTCGTGTTATACTTTGATTCTTTCATCTTCATCTCTCTTTCTTGTTTTTGGCTGTATTTGTCCTTTTGTGTTATCTTATCTTCTATCCTTCTCGCTTCCTCCCTCATTCTTCTTACCTCTTCTCTCTTCTCTCCGCGCTTTGTTCTTTTCCAATTCTACCTCCTTCCAACATTCATATAAAATTTCATTATATTTTCTATTTTCATCCTTTTCTCAAATCTTATTGCTCTCCTCCCTGCGTGTATTCTCATTTTCTTTACCAAACAATATTTTTTCTATACTCCATGCTTGTCCCATTATATTACTTCCTTTTTTCCTTAATTCTTTTATGATCACTGTCTTTATTGTCATATCTCATCATGACCGTAAGTATTTGTATTTGTCCACTTTTTCTATTTCTTTTTCCCCACCACCATTTCTCCTTTTTTCTCTTCCTTTTTTCTTAAATACCATTATTTTGTTTTTCTACGTTTACATCTAATTGTTTTTTCTCTAAATATCTTCTCAACGTCTTTATTGCTTTTTTCATCTCTCCCTCTTTACTTGTAACAATTACTATTCGTCCGCATATGCAAGTGTTATTATATTTTTCTTCATATTTTTATTCCTCCAACCTGATCTTTCCTAATTTCTTCCTCCAAATCCCTTAGATATTTTGAAAATAACATCGGGCTCAACGTACATCCCTGTTTCAAACCATTTTCTCTCAAAAAACTCCTTCTCTAACTTCCCTTTCACCTTTACTCTATTTTTTATTTCTTATATAAATCTCTTCCATTGCCTCTTATTTCATTTTTTCTCATCATTTCCTACAATGTGTTTATATCTTCTCTATCAAATGCCGCTTTTATATCCACGAATACTACATATACCTCACCTCCTTTCTTCCCTATCTGTTTATTTACTAATTGTTTCATTATACAGGGTGTCCCGTAATAAATGCCCAAGATTTTACCAGGTTATACTGTAGGTCGAGACAAACAATTTTTATTGTATAATGGATAGTCCTACCTTGCTTGGTTTGTCCGTCTATCTGTCTGTATGTGATTTTTAGAAAATAATTTTCCTCTCCGTATGGTAGAAGTCATGAAACCCAAACTTTGCAGATATATTGGTTGTACTAGTGTTAGTAAAAAATAAATATTTCAAAATAATACCATTACCCGTGGCAAAATGGCGGTTATTTGAAGATTTCAAAGTTAAATAACATTTAAACTTTTGGCAGTGGTGTACACAACATTTTTTTATTTGGTTTATTAGAAATTTTTTTTCAAACATTTATGATTAACGAAGGTAACTGTGGTAACTGTGAAAGAAACATATGACATTGGCAGAAAATGGATATTGTTATGTAAATCAAGAAAATATCGATGAATGGAGCCACTCTAGAGAGGCCATTAATGAAAGCGCCTAGTAAACACGACTTTTAAAATTGAAGTTAAAAATATTCTGGTTTTGAATTTATACTAAATATTAACGGTAGTATCTTAAAATGAAGCCAATCAATTGTAACGGAGTACCTGGTACTACTTAACAATATGAATGTGAAAATGCTTGTAACGTGGATTAAATTAAAATTAAACAACCTTTAAATTAACGTTTCGGTTTAATACGTACCGTCAGAGAATAACTAATTATTAATTTGTTATAAAAGTAATTGTTTTTTGTAAACAAATTGTGGAAACGTCAGCAGAAATTTGCTGCATTATGCATTTCACAATATACAGAGTGCAACAAAACATTTTGCACAAAAAAAATGAGTGTACTATACAGGGTCACTGGTAATTGGATACATTCCTTTGGAGATCTGATAGAACAAGAGGTAAGGAGTAAATTTAACCCTAACATGTATTATACAAAACTCAATGGATTTTGAGATATTTCGATTTTTATTAATTTTCTTAAAAAAGTTGATGTTAATATGTTAAAATGTAATTTTCAAAAAATTTACGTCAACTTTGTGGAACTTTTGATGGAATACTTGCCCAACACTATGGTCTTCCGTATGGAATAAAAAATATCCCTTAGCGTTTCCATCATGTGATAATTTCAAAGAAATTTTTTAAAATCAGATGTGATAATTCTTTGAAGTTTTTTCAAATAATTCTTAATGCTTCTTGCGTACAAATTGTGTTAATACTTCCTTGTTGCAATAGCTATCGAACAAGCTACGAATCTTACAACAAACCCTTAACAGTTCCAAAAAATAGTAAAAATGAAGCAGTCGACGGAATTTATTTAACTGCTAAATATCTCAAAATCCATTGAGTTTTGTATAATACATATTAGGGTTAAATTTACTCCTTACCTCTTGTTCTATCAGATCTCCAAAGGAATGTGTCCAATTACCAGTGACCCTGTATAAATGTATACGAAAAAGAAGCAGAAAATATTTTTGTAACAAATCAAATGAGAAGTTCAAAAATGATTTTTAATATGGAATATCTCAGTGGCGTGCTATTTTTGTTCTACTTGAGTTAGTTTTGTATCTTTCCGAATAAAGCAGTCACCGTGTAGTGTGGAAGCGGTCTTGTAATCTATCGGACACTTGCCTCTGCGACCAGTTGTCTTGCGACCAGTTGGCCGCAGCTAGTTGGAGGTGTCTAATTTGCGGCGGCCAGTTCTTCTAGGGCGTGGAACAACCAAATACTGCACACTAAAATTATTTATCTATGTATTTCAAAAAACTTAATCACAGTATTACATATTACTTACTTTTCATAACAATAAAAGTGATTTAGACCTTCAATAAACTTTATGTGTAAATACAAATAATGTATAAACTACTAATAACTTGTGATTTACACCATTTGTTTACCTGCAGATTATGTTTCTAAGTTTATTAGCAATAATAATTTTGAAATGTTATGTCATATCTGCAAACATGCATTAATAATTCGATGTAAACATCGCCTCGCGCTGCATTTTGATACTAAGTGTCACTTTCAAAACGTAAATTATTATTCCATAAATAAAATTATTTAATATTTACTGTTACTTTTCTTATTATTTGAACATTGTTCGATATTTGATTTGTTTAAGGGAACCCCTAATGTATACGTAGGTACGTTGATAATTTTATCTTTATATTGGTCAAATATGTAAATATAAAAAGTGTGCATTATAAATAATGCATTGTTAAAAATTTTGTAATTCAAATTCTTATAACGTATGAATCTAAATCAGTGAAAAACATGATCGAGTATTAAAAATTAAAAACCTTTAATTTTTTTTAAAAGGAATTGTCCATCGATGTGGAAAACTTATATAGTACGTAATTTGGTTCGTAAATTTAATTCAAATAAAATTGTACTTTTATTTCCCACCTTGTTTAAATTGCGAATGGGATTATCTCCGCTCCATTGATGTCAAATTGCTTAGGGTGTTCTCTGAAAACGTTTTTATATTATAATATTGGACTTCTGCCTTAGGTTTTTACACTCGTTCGACTTCAATAATAACAATAATCAAAATTTCCTCGGACGTATTCAGCGTGCAACCCTTCAAAAACATTTTCGTTGGATATGACACGTTAAAAGTCTTAATTTTTTTATCACGAACGCGTGGATAAATCAAAAGCATTTCTAAAAGCTTTCGAAAGTTACCGCATTTAAATTGAAAATCGTGTCGTTGCTTTTGTAAAAGCAATTGACAAGTAATTTTGCAGAGACCAATGGTCATTTGTGTTCTGTAAATGAGTTAGAGGCGAGCGAATGAAATTAGAAGCAGTGGTCGTGATCAAAGCACCAACAATATAACCCTTTTTGGTTACAATTCCATACGCTCTCCATTAGAAAGGACTTTTTTTGTAGATACAAACCGCACTTCGCAGTGCTAAGTAAAACGCCGAAGCTCGCAAACAATTTTTTTTTCTCTCTTTGCAAAAATAAAGACGGATGTTCGCAATTATGTTGAAAGCGATACAACGATGATAACACGATATCATTTATTCCATGCATACAAATTCAGTCGGACAAACAAACCGGCCAATAATTGGCAGATACCAGTTGAATATGAATGGAAATTGTGTGCGTATTTTAATATAGGAGAATTCTCAACTTGAAGCTCGGAGGCATTCACTTAAAGAGCTTTTTACCAGTATTCAGCTGTCAAAGCATTTTCATGCTAATTCACTTTAATATGGCGTTTTAAAAGGATTTTATTCGGATTTTTAATATTTTTATATTAGTTTTGAACTGTACAGATAAATCTCGACAGTTGAAAGAATTTGCTTTGATAAGAATTTCGACGGCTCGTACCTGCTAGAAAAAAAAACCTTTGAACTGTGTTAACTCCAACAGGTTTAATTGATTTCGTTTACATAATACTATAAATAACGGTTTTAGTTTTTTTTTGTTAACAAAATCTTCTTCCACGGCGCTTGCTGTTAATGAGTATTAATTACATGTGGATTGCGACTTTTTTCATAAGAGATTTATTGTTTACTAATGAACCATTATTGAAGAAATTTAGAAATCTATAATTAGTTGACAGATAACGTTGGACTTATCAAAAAGTGAAGAGTTAAAATAATATACGTGAAATATCGACGGGGACAATTTTTAAGCAGAAATCGTTTTGCTAACGTTAACCCCCTGTACCTATTTGACACCCCTTTAAAAATTTTAAATAGTAAGGAGTTCATTTGAAAGGTTCTTTTAATTAATTTATTTTGGCATTTGATTTTTAAAATCTGTTCATTCATTTTCAAGAAAATGGCATAAACTTGTATTTTTGACTTGTTTGAAGTGCGGCTATTCCGTATTGAACTATTTATCTTGTTGCTGAGGAATTTATTTTTGGGTTTAAATTTGTTTATAACCGATAGGAATTCGTGAATACGAAAACCAAGAAATTTAATTTGCTTTGGTTGCTGCCGTGGCAATTAACAAAAAGAAAGTATCCTGACAGTGAAAAGTTACTTATCTCGATTAACCACACTAATTTACACTTTAGAAAAAAAAGCCAAGAAAGTTCTAATCTACGGTGACGAAAATAAATGTGCACAAAAAACTGAAGCTACATTTAACGAAAGAATCTGGATAAGCAAACATCTCATACGTATTGCGGTGATTGTTTTTTGTGTTGAATAAAATAATTTTATATTCTACATGAACATGAGATTCTATTTGTTATTATTCTTTTAATTTACATTACCCCAAAATCTTGGATTCATAATAAAGCCGTTTATGATTTAACAAAATGTTAATTTCAGAAAATAAAATAATCAAACGAATATTTTTTTACAAATATGAATAGCAATTTATAAAACGTTACATGCACGACATTTACGCAACTAATAAAATGTTCTAAATTTTGACTATTCAATTCAATTTCAATTTATTTGTCTAATCACATTAACAAAAGATTTGGTATTTTCTTAACTTACAGAGTATACAGTAAAAACAACAACAAAAAAAATTTTTTCTTTGGGTCTTCTTTATTCTATTCTTATTACTTCTCTTTTCTTTCTTCTATCCACTTTCTCTTTTCCATCACCTCTTTTATCTACACAATTCTCTCACCTCTTTCTCTCAACAACACTTTTCTCACTCTTTCGTCCGTTATGCTTCACGCATCCTAGTTTCAAATGCTCCACATTTTCCCACCCGTCCCTACACATTCTACACTTCCTATCTCCGTCCTCCCACCAGTACCAATCTGGCACTCTGCATTCCACCATTTATTTTGTCTCTCTAAATTTTTTGTTCTCACTCTATACTTTCTTTTTCTGTTGTTTCCTCCATTTTCTATTATCTTGTTTATCTCCTCTTCTATTCCTCTTTTGAACCTTGTCTTTTTTCCATGTATTTTACTATACTTTCTTTTGTCCATACCTTCATTTCTTTTCACTTTTCTCTTTTTTTTGTATCCTTTTCTTCTCCCACCAAGGTCAGTTCTAACGGTTGATGATGAAAATCTTCACTTTCACCATTTTTAACTTTGCTATGTCTTCCATACTTCTTTCATTTGTAATTACATAGTCTATTACCGACTTTCCTTTTCCTCCAATAAACGTAACGAACGGTAAAACACCAAAAAACTGCACCAAAAAACTACAGTATAGTTCGTTAACATAGACGCTGCAGTTTAGAGTTCCATTCCTTTGATCCAATTAACGTGTATTTTCCTTTCCCTCCATCCTCTATGTTTCCGTTTAATAGTGTCCATCCTTTTCCCTCACAAAATTCCTCTCTCATCTCTTTCTTTCTTTTCCATTCTCTTCTCACCCCTGTTAATATTCCTCTTTTTGCTATTTCGATCTTCTCTGTTTTTCCGCAAACTGTATGTCCCATATAAATTTTTCAGGCATCTTCTTTTCCACTCTTCTCAATCTCAATCCAGGTTTTCACTAACCTCACCATTTTAAAATTTTTAATATAACTCCAAAATTCCATTTCTTTGTTTTTTATTCCTGCCACATAACCTTGTTCGTTTTATACCTGACGTGTTAACATGCGACCTTCGACGTATTCTCGGCAGTGACCTTTTTACCCTGGATCGTTTCTTCGATGTTTCCTTTCTTTTAGTTGTTGTTCTCAATTTACTTCTTTGGATTAAATGATTTATAATTTTATTCCATTAAACACTTTGTTTAAAGACGAACAAAGTTCGATTCACAACGATTCGAGGCTTACAACAATCGCGGGCTTCCTACAGTGTACATACTGTACTTATTTCGAGGTATTGGTTAATTAAATTTATAAGTATAAAACGTCTTTTAATAATCACCCGTCTCTTCCTTACTTTCACTTTGCTTCATCACGTACCCACACAAATCTATATATTCTCTTAACATACAATCAACTTCTTATATCTTAGTACTAAGCATTATATATAGTTTTACAACTATACATTAAAAATATAACATTACACAATCACTGCAGTATGTCTGGAGTGTTATTAATATATAATCGGTTTCAAATTAAAAAAACAACAAAAGACTATCATGCTCTTCATTTTTGGAATTAGTAGTACCAACGGACTACATCAGTTATATACAATAACTTGTATATATTTTAGTTGAACAGATCTCTTATTTATGATACAATATTACGAAAAAACCTGGAAGTTTTGAAAGTACTACCAAACAGGGGAACAACTAAAATATGGGATCATTTTTTAAAGGATAAAGTATCTTACCAAAATTAGTCGTAAACTGAACAAAAAAAAAACGAGTTTTTCTCTCTAGATACTGTTCTGGAATTTTCCAAAAATTTATTAGAACTTACGAGTAAAAACAACTCTATCGAGGGTTCTGTAAATAAAGCTTTGGTTAGACGGGTTTTGAATAACTAAACGTACCTGAAAATTAAAAATTGACATGGAGGGGTTTTCAGGAATGAACTATTTGTTGAAAATATTATCATCTTTTTGCCACTTCCGGTTATATAGGAACTATGTTATAAATTTAATATTTTAAATGGGATACGTTATATATTTTTTAATTTTCTGAATGTTTACGTTATTCTGAACAACTTTTGTTAATAATTCTTTATGTCTACCTTAAACAGTTTTTGAGTTATAATTTTTTTTAATCTCAACATCACTTTATCCCTATGTGGAAAGAGTCAAATATCTTCTAACGAGATTTGGATCATAGTTTACATATTTAAGAAATTGTACACAACATAACTCTGTATGGTTGGTAAATGCTAAATTGTTATTTTATTATACAGGGTGTTCTAGAAATGGAGGTAAAGACGTCTTTTTTTAAATGAAACACTCTGCATATGATTTATTATTTTAAAAGTATACATTATTTAGTATCTATTTGTATTAGGTTTACCTACACCTATGTCATGTAGATTTCCGGTAATTATTTTTTTTTACACTAATTATTTCTTTAAAAGTAGAGTTGAGGAAGTAGAAGCACAAGAATGAATAAAGATGCAAAAAAAAGAATCGCAATATTTAACAATTTGTTAATGATACTAATACTAATAATCATATATAGGATGTCCTATTTGAAAAAACATAGTCATGTGAATTTTTAATACAACACTTTCTCAAATATGTAAGATATTATCCAAATCTCATTAGAAGATATTCGACTTTTTCGACATAGGGAAAAATAAGTTAATGGGCATCATTTTTAACATTAGTTGCTCTAGTATTAGTATCATTACCAAATTGTTAAATATTGCCATTTTTTTGCATTTTTATTCATTCTTGTCATTCCCTTATCTCCTTTAAAACAAAGATTTAGTGTCAAAAAATGATCAAAATGGAATTACCGGAGATAGGCATAGGTAAACCTAATACAGATAGATAGTGTATACTACATGCTGGTTGTGAACTTGGATGGATAGATGTAATGTCGTGGTGATTATGGACAATGATCCATGTCACCTCATGCTCTTGGAAAATCCACCAGGGAAACAATGATCAATTGGATAAATAAAAAAACTGACGTGACCAATATTCAAATTTAAAGCAAAAAAAAACTCTGGGAACAAATAAAGTTTAGGTAGGAGTTCACTTTAGAAAGACTAATACATTTAGGGGTTATTTGAAGAGGAGCTCTTGAGTCCATTGAGGTGGGTCTCTAAGTGGGAAAACATTTAGGTCAAAGTTTATGAATTTTTGATGTACCCTGTTAAATCTATGGGATTTTTTTTAAAAAACACTTTTACCTAACCTTTTTTTTTAAACCTAAGCTAACCTAACCTAGCTTAATAAAACAATACAAAAGAGTGATGAGATCAAAAGTATTATATATTCAAGAAAACTCAAAAAAGAAAATGAAGCATACGATATATGAAACTGCACGAAAGTCGTTATAAGTCCATCAAGGCCTCAAACGCATCACGCTGAGTTTTACAATTATCGCGTCTACAAAAGTACAGTACAGGTCAACGAAGTCGACCTTAGGAATGTGAAGGCCATGCTGTGCCTGTGAGGTTTTGGGTCAGTTTGCCAATTAATACTAATATGTCGTTAAGTAAGATTGCTACTGAAACTGAAATTTTTTGGGAACTATACACAAAATTACAACACTTTACAAATTTCACGATTATAAAATTAAAACACATCAAGAGCTGTCCCAAGAAGATTAATTTGAAAGTGATTAATAACAACATCCAGGTAAAGAATATTAGGTTTAATGACGAATGCATTTTTATTTAAAATGAATTTATAAATAAACATAACTGTATATTTTGGAGTGATGAACATCCTATGTGGTTTATTTACGAGAGACTTACCCAGTATCCTCAAAACAAAAATGTATAACGTTACTTATTGGAGCTTTTGAATATGCGATTGGGGTGGAAATACATGATTAAGTTGGACTACATTTTTAACAACATAGAGTTCCTCCTTACTATATTTTTGCGGTCCGGCAATGATTAGATCATTTAGTTTCCACCTAAATGGATAAGGCAAACAAGACCTACAGAATGGACTTTTTCCTATGGGACATTTGTTTATAAATTGGCTCCACGAGTTTCAACATCAATTATGCCACTGTTTGGCTAATAACAAACCACATTTTGAAAATTGTTACGGTGTCAGTTTGTTTCTTAACAAAGATAACAATGCGTTAAGTATTCTTGAAGCAGGTTTTGAAATAACGATCAAATCAGCTATCACTTAATTATCTTGCTATTTAAACTTTTTAAAGAGGTACCACTTGGAGCAGAAGTGAAAGTTGTTTTTTTAATTCTGAAGTAGAAAGTTTTCAAATGAACATACATGCTAAGTTTATAATGTGCGTAAATTTAGCCGAATGACGTTCAGATTGGAGAAAAATGTATAGACGCCACTGATAAAAACTAACCAAATTTTTTCGAAATATTTTTATAACGTATTTTTAAAATTTTTGAATTTAATTTTGTGAAGAGGTTAAAAGGCAAGATCCAATACTTTTTTTATTAATGATAATGTGATGGTTCAAAAGCTTGTCGGTTTATTTGAGACAACCAGGTAATAACACATACTCGACAATGTCTGGTTTCACCAGGGTGGGGCTTTCTGTAATTTCGCATTGTTTCTACTTTTTCTTGTCATTAGATTGTCAGTAAACTTCCATTGAGTCAAGTCCACCTCAAACAACATCTTTATATTATTTTACTGGGGTTACTTAAAAACAAAAGTTAAATCCTTCCATTAAAAAGTTATATTTTTTAAAGAACAATGAAAAAACATTTTCTCTTTTTTGGGAAGAGATTTTCTAAATGGCAAAAATATTTCTAAAAATCAAAAAATTATCAAGGTCGCTTAGTCCTGCCCCCTTCTCCTCCTTTATTAAATTTGTGCTAACGTTGCGCAAAATTGTGCTAGTCTATGCTAGCTATTCTCAAAAAATCGATATTGTTTGTGAGAGAAGGGGGCTAAGGCGACCGAGCCATGTTACTACGGGCAGTAACATTAACAACAGGACAATGAAAATGTTGATGCTAGTCATATAAGACTCGTCTGACCAAATAATTTATCTGAAAAGAACTGGATCATACGGAATATTTTTGAAAGCAGACTTTAAGATAACGTTTAGGTGATCTCAGATTAGTAATTATCAAGAAACTATATACCAGACAAATTGCACATCTTGCCTACCAAAGTTCTTAGAATATGTTACTGTTTAAACTTTTGCCGACATTAGGTTTCAAGAAAAAGCACGACTTCCACTACTTTTTCACGTCAAGGCACTGTCGAAAAAGACTGTATTTTTTAAAATGAGGTTTAAGGTGTTTTCGAAAAAGTTCCTATCAAAATAAGACATTATTTTATTCACGACGGCTTTCCTTCAAATTTTTCCCTAATAATACTTATCCAGACCGCTGGATTGGAACCGGAAGTCTACACTTGTAGACCCAACGCTCACGTGACCATAATTGTTAGAATTTTTCTCTGTGATAATGCTTGAAAAAATTATTTAGATATGTGTAAATTTCCTAGTATTTTCGAACGGTTTAGTAAGCAGTGAGCCCCCCTCCCCCCATACTATTTTTTTTGTGTGAACCCCTCTTTATGTATTTTTATTTAAATTCTAATTGCTTGTAAAATGAAAAAATTATTGTAAAAAATTTTTAGCATCCTTTATCTCAAAGAACTTACCACAGAAACCACCTTTTCTAAGTAATGCAAGAATAAAGGAATCCACGAGTTAAGTCATTGTTGAACAAAAACTTTCGTGATTGGATCGTATCAAAATGCTAACCCTAGTTAACTGTAGTAGGCTAACCGTTCACAACTACGGTTACCATTTCCACCTTGTCCAATCCCGAAAGACACTTTTGTTTCAACAATTTAAAAGTATTCTAAAGACCAGTTTTTCGTACTTTCATAAATAAGCCAAATAGGGCAAAAACAAAATTTAGGTTTTGATCATGATTATTTTTCAAGAAAATTTTTAGACATGTCTTAATAACAATTTTTCAAATTTTACTTAATAAAAACTGTTTCATCTAGTTACACCAAATGTTAATGTTTCATTTACAAAAACAAGTTTAATCCCATAGTCGCCTAATCCATGATTAGTTTCACCGATTTGTAATCATGTTTCAATTGTTTCTGATAATTGTCGGTGTTTGCAAAAATTTAGTTTTGTGATCAAAACGCCGATATCTTCAGTAAGATGTGCTTGCATAATTGCCCACATTTTAGAAGGATATGGTTAAAAACATATACCTAGATCAGATTAGGAATAGAGTTTCTCGAAACGATGTTTGGAGAATTTGGCAGAGGCACGAGAAAGATGGTCTAGTCTAGAAACAAACAGAGCACGGTTAGGAAAATCAAGAAAAACTGAAATAATCACCGCTAACGAGTTTGTTGCAATCAAATGTTCAAATATCAACACGTGCTGTTCAGCGACAACTTATCGGGCTCCCACTAGTCTAAAACTTACGATTCGTCACAAACCAAATCGATTAAATTTTGCTAGAACTTATCAGAACGGGGAGACTGCTGAGTGCCTTATGAATTGATGAATCCCGTTTTATCTTGAATGCTCCAGACGGTCGTAACCGGATATAGAAGAGACCATGGCCACCATGGCTCCTAGATGTAATTTCTTTGGAAGCTTTGTGATGGTATGGCAAAGATTTGTATAAAAACTCGTACAGAACAACATGTTTGTGATAGAGCTCCCTAGCACCCTTTAAACATTGCAAGATACTGATACATTTGTGTCAGATACAAATTCGGTGACTGTTTACATTTACATATATCACTGTCTGACATAAATATCACGCAATAAATGTCAGATGTAAACGTACCTTTAGGGACTTTTAGAAGAGCATGTTACACTCTAATATTTAAACGTATTTGGAATTAGGTGTTTGGATTAACCATTTAAAACATCAAATACAAATTTTCAGAGACCGGCCTCAAAACTCTCAGAGAAAGCCTTGTTTTACTGGGCTAATTATATTTCAATAGTATTCTAAAATGTAAGTAAATAAAGATTAATTAATAATTTATTATCAATGATAGTTTTTTATTGACCAAGTCAGATTTTTCGTTCAGACTTGAGTCACGCAGTGTATAATCACTTTCATATTATTTTAAAGTTCTATTATACACCGTCCATAGATTTGATACCTTTTCTTAAAAGAATTGTACTCATTATGAATAATTAATAATTAAGTTCTTGAAGGTTTGGAGCTAATGTAATAAAACAAATCATCAGTTAAAGAACAATAAAATTATTAAGAAAACTTTACGTGTTTGTTTGATAATTTAAAAGTTTGCGCAATTAGGATTACGCCCTAGAAACTCATTTGTCGATACTATTTATACTAGGATCATAAAAATAAGTCAAAAGTTACCGCCTCTTGACCAAAGATAAGCTTTTCTTCAAGTTTATATTACGTACGGTTCATGTAACGATTATAATAATTATATACCGCGCGCTCATTTCATTTGACATTTATTTCTTTTGGAAAAGTAACACTTGGGCGTATTTTTTTGTAACGATTTAAATCTCTTCGAAATTTGAATTAAATTTACTCGAGTAATTAATAAGTGTGTTTTAACTCATTTTGTGCATGCCACAAACCATTAATTTGATTAATTCGTTTTCAGTTCAATGAAAACAAAACCATTAATAATTGAGTGTTCGGAATACAATAAGGGTTTTTTTTTCTGAAATTAATATGTAATTTGCTTTATGTAGTGTTATTGAATTTTCTATATAAAATACACATTCGACAAACAACATATACAATCGGGTTCCCACGAGTAATGTATACACATATAACAAAAATTAATTTCGATTTAACTCATCGCATTTGTTACGTAGGTACCGGCAAACACAACATTTAATAAAATTAATGTACAGAATGCATGCATGTATAAAACCGTATGTATTCATATTGGACCAATCAAAATTCGTCATATCAATTACCTAAATCTGTCTGTTCGTTTGCTTTTGTAAGCTCTACAATTATGGCAGGTAATATAAACTTCGACATTAAAAACAATAAAATATTATTTTTAATTAATTTAATGTCAAAAATTACTTGTAATTTTACACTTCTTCTTGTCGCAATGTGATTCGGATACAAAAACTGGGGCATGTTAAACAATTTTTTCAAAATTTTTAGTCGCCGCAGACAATTTCTCAAAGTCGTCTCTCTCAGGTGCTATTTTAATCAGATACTTAAAATTTTAGGATGAGTACTAAATTTTAATGCATATGCACATTTAAATCGTTTGTTCTACAGGGTGTTTCAAAATTATTTGTAAAATTATGTATTTTAAACTTGAAAAACTTATTTATTTTAAATAGAACACCCCGTGGGTATAGTTTTTTATTTAAATCTACCAATTTGCAATACATCAAATTGATTTATTCTTTTGGTCTAATGACCGCTTTACGTGGGACACGGTGTACACAAAAAATCCATTCATTTCATTATTTGCCTATAGTATACATTTTTTTATATGACCCACATTATTTTCGGACAAATAATCACTACTTTCATTTTTTTCACACTTATTTGTTTACACACTGTATATATTCTTTATTAAATTTGGATATTTAAAATTTGAATACAAAACATTCTTACGGCCAGTATTTTGGTCATGGGTTGACTGTCATGGTAATAATTGTTGTCACAATTTCTCCTTAACCAACGATTGAAATATTGGCCGTTAACCAACTAAATCCCACAATTTTCTGGTGCATATTTTCCATTAAACTTTGCAACTATAAGAGTACAATGTGTTTTGTCGCACGTCTAAAATTTAGGCTGTGTTTTTAGGTTGACTACTAAAGTGTAATATCAAAATCTGTCAATTTTGTAAGTGAGTCCACTACATGTCGTTCAAAATTTATCAAAAAATTGTTTAGTTTACATTATAGAAAATTTATCTAAACACTAATCTGATTGTGAAGAATTTGTCAATCACACAATCAATTCTATCGCCATAGATGTCGCCATAGATTGCTTGAGTCCCATATGTAAGTAGAGGGGATGTTTAAATTCCATGTTGCTTGATCATTTATTTTGGTGGACTGGTAGACTTGGAGTTTTATTGCTTGTATTCGGTTATGTACTATTGAGAAAACAAAATTGGAACACTGTTAAAATTGTTATCTAAGCGATAACTTAGAATGCATAACACACTCGTGTCGATAAAGCCAAGTATTTTTGTACAGTAGCATACACGCACGAAAGAAACCCTGGTGCGCATTTTGCTCTTATTATGAGCTGAGCAGAGGTGTATGCATAAGTGCGGTATACAACTGTACATACAAGAAGGCGGTTGGTCTTTTAAACTATCGTGGAGCAATGAATTTAAGTGAAATGTGTGTCTCACGACATCTTGTGTAATAGGGAGAATTGTACTATTTATACATGTCCCTATTACATGAGATATTAGTACAGTTTACTATTTATACGTATCCCTATTACACAAGATGTCGTAAGACACACATTTCACTTACGTTGAATAAGTATTTTTCACTTTATTCTTTGTTAAATCTAAATAATTCCACGAAGGTCAAGTTAATAATGTTTAACCATTGAGTGAAAAATACTTATTTAACTTAGTTATGCTTATTTAACTTTCAACAGTATCATAAAATTTGTTGGTTCAATGGTACTTCGGTTTTCCTTCTGCTATTAATTCTTCATACTTCGTGTTATATTTTCCTTCTCTAATTTTTGCTCTTCTTTCTTGTGCGTTCCTTCATCTGTTATCTTCTTTATGTTCTCTCTAGCATAATAAATTCTCTTTTATAATATATTTTTTACCATATTCACCAAATTTTATCTTTTGCGTCTCGATGTCCTTCCAACACTCGTACAATATTTTATTTTCTTTCTTGCTTGTCATCTTTTCTTCATACCTTATTGCCCTTGTTTCTGTCTGTATTCTTATTTTTCTACTTTCAGTTCCTCTTCTGCTATATAACCTAGTTTTTTCTTCTCAAATCCTAGTGTCCACTTGCAATACTTTTCTTGTATCTTCTCTACTTTCTTTCACTCTCTTCATCCCCACACTTCCGTTCCATACATCAACACACTTTTCCCTATTCTGTTAAATATCTACCTTCTTTTCTCTAACTTTTTTCCAAATACCCTTTCTCCTATACCCCATACCTTCCTTATTATTTTGTTTCCTTTCTGCTCTAATTTTTTAATCAGTTTTTCATCCGTATTATCATACCTACAGTATATCCTAGGTATTAATACTCATTTACTATCTCTATTTCTTCCCCACTTCCATTCTCCTGCCTTTTTTCTTCTTAAACTCCATAATTCTTGTTTTTTCTACATTTACTTCTAATTTATTTTTTCTAAATATCTATTAATCACATTTAACATTTCTTTCATCTCCTCTAATCTTGCCAAGGCTATCATAGCATCTGCGTAGATGAAAACTTAATTTTCTTCTTCCCACTACAATTCCTCCTACCTGTTCCTTTTAAATTCTTCCTCTAAGTTTCTTAAATATACCTAAAGAAAATAAACAAGGAGTCAATGGGCATTCCTGTCTCAGCCTTTTTTCTGTCCAAAACTCTCTTCCTCGTTTCCCCCTTATTCCCGTTCTGCACCTTGTTTCTGTATATATTTTATTTATTGTGTCTATTAAATCTTCATTTATCCCAGCCTCTTTCATGTTTTTCTACAACAATCCCAACTATCAAAGGCTGACCTAAAATCTACAAATATTGCATACATTTTTCCTCTTTTCTTTCCTATTTTCTTAATAACAATTGCTTTAATATATACAGGGTGATTCATTGGTAAATGCGCATACGTTACGATTTGATAGGGGACATCAAGAGGATTCTAAAAAACAAATCCTTTATAACCAAGATACACGTTGTTTTATTTATTTTATTTTAAACTTAAAAAAGTGTCAAAATTTTGAAAAACTTACTCAAATATTCAGGTATTGCAGCGGTTTAAAATACAAATAAAATAAATTTTATTTTGGAATTCATACATTTTCTATTTTAAAATAATGAAATTTGTCATTTGGGTTAAGTTTAGCGTTTAAAGTCTAAGTGCAAAATGAAATGAAATATTTAGGATAAGATACGTATGTTAATACATACATGTCTATCTTGGAAACCCCTTGTATACTTAATGAAATTGTAATAATATTTATTTTAAGTAAGTTGCCAAAATAAATTTGTATCTGTCAAAAAATAGATACTTTTTTTAAGCATATTATACATATATTAACATAATAATAAATGGTTAAAAAATCTATGAAAAAGACGACAAGACAATGTTTCTTAAAATATTGTTTATGCATTGTGCAAAACGACCCGTAAATTAGCTCAAGAAAACTGTTAATGCCGATAGCAAAAAAATAGCAACTTGCATTACTTTAAACTAAAAAATTTATTAAATCCAAAATAAAATTATTTTTATCCGAATTATCCGATGTATTATGGAAACATTTAAGTTGGTCTCAAATTATTCACTAACAAACTTGTATGCAGAAACTAGAAAAGTGTCTGATGTAACTCAATTTTTTTTTTGGTTTTTTCAAATAGGTAAACAGTTTTTCAAAATTTTTAATTACAGGGTGATCAAGGAACGGAGATCTGTACAATATAAGTTTTTCAGAATCCTCTTGATGTTTTGTATCTAATCCTAACGTATCCGTATTTACCAATTAATCATCTTGTATATATTGTCCACTGTTCCTCTTCTTCTCCTATTTGCCAATCCGGCATCAACTTATTTTCTTCTACTTCTTTTTCTAGTCGTTTTCTTATTATTTTCTCGTAAGTCTTATACCCGACAATCAAAAGACTAATTCCTATGTAATTTTTTTCTTCTTTCTTATCTCCTCCTTTTTATATTGTACATATTATGGCTTCTCTTCATTTTTTGGTAACCCTCCTTCTTCTGTATAAAAATTTTAAGACATGTTATTGGTTATAAAGAAAACAATACTAATAAACGCGACTAAAACTTTTGATCAAAAAAGAATAAAAAAGGGCGCTTTTAGAAATAAACAGTTCAAATAAAAGTTATAAATAATATAATTTTCAACAACTTTTATTTGAAGAAAAAATGTAAAAAATGAATATTTTTGTAAATATTATAGGAGTAGGAAAATCTATGAACATTTAGAGCCTTTTTGTCTTGATGGATTACACCTTAAATACAATCAGATCTTTATTACAAATAACACCTACATTCCCAGTTTCACTTTGTTTACATACCGCCGGTTAGTCTCCGACAAAATTTGTTTTGTTTCATTATGAGTATTATAACGATGTACTAACTCTAACTCGTCTCACAACTTTCCATTGTATTTATAAGATGTGGAGTAAAAATGTATGATAGTTCATCTTGCGACCACCTTTGGTAAAACACTAAATCCACCGATAACAAAATGTCCAACTATATAAATTAACAAAGTTAAGTATAAGTATATTTAAGTACCTATATATTATCAAACTTTATCCTCCGGCTGTTCTCCCTTCTCCCATATTTATTTTAACAATGTCGTTAGTAATATTTGATTGATAAGTGTTACGACATTTAGTGTCTTAACGTAACACGTACAAAAATTGATTCGCATTTTAATAATATAAATTATATAAAAAGTTGTAAATTGAGATTGTTGCAAATTAGTGTCATGTGCTAACATTATAACTTACAAAAAATGTTGCAACATCTAGTGTCAACTCGTGCTATTCATCTATTTTTTATCAACAGAAGTTGGTTTTCAAGGCACTTTGTTTTAGGCGATGTTGACAATAAACTTTGTGGTAAATCCTTGCATGTACAAGCAGTGACATATTAAATGACCCTCTATTAGGCAATAAACAATACATTCATCGTTTTTGTCTTTATTTTCCATTACGTTTAAAGTTGCCAATGTTGAGTTCAAATCACGATTCTTATCAAAAAAGAAATTTCCCTTCAGGCGATTTAGAATATTATACAACTTTATCATTAATGTAATTAGAGGGAGCGTAAATAATGTTGAAATAAGCATTATGCTCAAATCGATACTTGGTGACAAAAAGAAATAATCGGGAAAGCATTAATTAATTCAATCGTTTACTTCTTAAACTGGACAAGTTACCATCATCACCCAGCGCTTAAAAACGTAAAAATCACGTGAGATGGTGCGAAAAAAATTACATTTAAATTATTTCTTATGTGGTTTCTAGTTGTGATCGTAAAAAAGCCCAAATTAGATTTTATAAAATTGAAAAAAATGTAAATATCAATAACAAACAATTTCATTTATAAAAAAGATGAACTTTACTTTATCACCATTTTTCTATATAATACCTACTTACTACCAATACTACCTCTTTCAAAACGCACTCTTTTCCCTGCAGAGTGTAGCAAAAAACCTCATTTGGATTTTTACATTGATAATATAAAAATAAAATGGTGTCTGAAAAAAATAGGTTTTTGAAAACTTTTTCGAACCACCATCTTGGCAGTTAATTACGCTCGAGTGTAAATAAATATGTTGTCCGTTATTTAAGTATTGAATTGGATGACGATGATTATGATTTGAATGAACTTACACTTCATAATGTATTGTTGGGTGCTTTAAAGAGGGTTGTTTAAATATGTTACTGTTTGTACGTACGACTAATGGAAACAATTATGGTAATACACAGAAAAATTTAAGACAAATCAAGACTCCTGAAAAATGTTTTTTAGGTATTCTATATGAGTATAGCTCGATATAATTTTAGAACTGTAGAATCACAAAACTAAAACCACAACATTGAGATTAATGTATTGAGCATTTGTTGAACTAACAACAATATACTGTGTTATTTCATTTCGACGTTTTCCAGTATTTCTATATTTTTTTTTATTACTGGATTTTATTTCAAAGACATAAATAAAGGAGAAAATACTGATCTGAATAACTATCGATGAATAATTTTCATCTTTTCATCTTGTATACTACATTAAAATTGAGAACAGGTATTACTAGCAATAAATAATGACGCAATTTTTGTAATTAGACAAATTACTGAAAGAATGCTGAAAGATAGAGTCTTCTTGTTTCCATTTAAGTAATAGAAAAAAAAACTAAAAAAATTAATTTATATTAAACTAACTTTGTGGCGAGGTATGCAAACAGTTATGTAAGTCTCTTATTATTATAGCTAATTAATAACAATCTCCAATAGCTTACTGTAAATTTGCAAGACATTGTAGTATCACTCTACAGCTATTTCGTCCTTTTGATACTTGTCAGAAGTGAGAGAACTCGAGTGTAAGTTCACTATTGTAAAAATACGAAGCTCTCGACAAAGTCGCTTTAAAATGTAAATTAATTTTCATATGTTACAATAGCACAAGGCGGCACTATATGTTGCAACACTTATTGGTTGTAAAAACTTTAATAGTATCTTTAATAATACAATGTTAAACCAAAATTTTAATCCAGTTTATCCGGAGGTACCTTTATATCCGTTTTTAATTTACAAAGAACATTTAGAAACAGACAAACAAAAATGAAAACAAGCAACAATTGCATTTAAAAATTAGATTGACAACTTGAAGGGTGCATTTCGTACAGCTTTAAAACGAGATTGGGATAAATGCTAACTTAATTTATTAAGTTACCAATTCGAAATGGTATTGGGAACGCTTCAGCTGAAAGACTTAATTTTTGAAGTCCTGTATATTTGGAAGACTACCTAAGAACGAATTTTTCAGAAAAAAATATGATCTGGAGTTGATGTTTTCAATAAACATCTTATCGATGATTCGACAATAGGGGTGCCAGGCTTTGATCAAAAAGAAGAATTTGGTCAATAGTAAATCTCATAAGAACCGGCCATTCAAAGTGCAACTTTATGTAAATGGGGTGCGATTCCTAATCTAACTTGTAACTGTGGATACAAATAGAGACCGTTGCACATATTTTGGAGGATTCTCCAATTTAAGAGGGTTTTTAAACACTCCTAATGGATGAAGTGGTGTTATAGAAATTAATGTAAAATACATCTGAACTAAAATAATATCCTCTCTTCTAAATATCTGTGTTTCCATTATTCTGATTCCTGTTTCTTTGTCCCACTATTTTTTCGTTATTGTGAATGGCACTTGGGCCAGTCCATTATATGTCGTCATGCAATGGCAGTGCTGTTATATTTTATGTTATTATTTAATTTCTATTACATTTACACACTTAATGAATATTACTAGATATGAACACTTAGGTTGGTCAGGGTTACCATGTTTTGGTTTTGATAGTTATTCCTTAGCCACAATTGCATACAGTTTGACCAGCACACTATACAGGTTTATACAAATCTTCTGGGACACTATACATTGCACTGACATCACAAGACAATATTGGAAAATAGTGCAATGTATTATACGAATAAATAAAGTACGGAGAAATCAATTGAGTATAACACACTAGCTTTGCTATGCTTTACAGACTTAGACAAAGCTTTACTTTAGTGCATTCCATTACAATACATTTACACAAGAAATAAAATAATGTGTAAATTCACAGTTAGTTGAACCAATAGAGGTGTAAACTGGAAATCGATAATCTGATTATAGAACAAGTAATGACAGTTAAATATTTGAGAATTAAATCATCTTACAACATGAAAAAGAAAGGCCAGAGGAATATCGGGATGTTTAAATAATACTATTTGAAAAAATAAGCACCAGAAACAAAATCTCGAACATATGAACCTGTAGTTCGAACAGTTATGACTTACAAAGCTGAGACAAGAAGATATCTGGAAACAAATAACATGAAAACAAACAAATAAAAATACGAATAGAATGAATGAACAACGAATAGTGAAAATTGCTCGAGCATCATTCGATCGAAGAAGTATAGGACTACCACAAAAAAATAGAACGTCTACTTGTAACAAAAAAAAAACAGGCAGATATGTTTAATATACAGGTTTATACTAATCTTCGGGAGCACCATACATAACACTTACATCACAATACAATATTTGTATAATGTACTACCATGTCTAATTAATATGATTATCGATTATCGTAAATCGTCGAATAAAATCGCATAACTTCTTCTCTAAAAATCAAACGTCTAATCGTGCACCATCAGTTTTAGAAAGAGTTCAAATTTTTTTTGGATATTAAAGTAAATATTCATTAATTTCGCACAAAATATAAAAACATTGTTTGTATTAGTTGAGTAAATGTATAAGATGTAATTCGAGTAGTTCTATCATTGCATTAGTACACGGAAGCACGCGCCGGAAATACGATCGGTATCGAATATCAGTCCATTAGCCGCAATTCTTATTTTCCTTGTATTTATTTATTTATTTTTGGCGTTTCGCCTCTTTAAATTAATAATCAATTTCGCCAGTTCGTTTTTCATCGTTCAATTTAAATTAAACGTATTTAAAGCGCTCATTTTCCGAATATGATTTATTTTCCGGCTTTGATTCGACAGCTGACATCATCAATCTGTGAGGGTTTTCCTGAGATAGACTTGCCCCGATGACAACTTCGTGACGGACGACTCTTTGTCGTCAATCGATGCGGCTTGTTGTGACAACATCGAGGGGGTGCGATTTATATATACTATATATAATATATTAAGAAAGCAGAGCTTTTCGGGAGCTTTGAAAAACTTCAACCTTCAAACAGCTTGCCGACGGTCTTGCGTTTTTAGAAGATAATATAACACTCTGTAATTAAACAATGTATACCGATATCGATTCTAGTCGACTTGTAAATTGTTTGTTTAACAGAAACCGCATTCAAGTTGTTCATTGATTTCTAGTTTAAAACTTAATAATTACGATAACATGCCGGGTGTTTAATCAACTTTATTATTATTTCATGTTTGTACTGTTTATTCGAACAACTGGAAGTAAACATAAGACTAAAATAAGATATAGTTTTAAAAGTAAAAAAACCAAAACTAGATTAAACAAACAGAATTGTTTAAAAAGAAATTTAACAATTTAAATTTGCTAAAGTTAGGCACCCTAGACAAAAACGGAAGGTTTCATAAGATAGACCGCGAAGAGTAAAAAAATGAGTTAAGTTGTACCGACTCCGACTAAACTATGACGCGATATCAAAGACAGTCACGAAGCAACTAAATAATCGGGTTAAATCGAAAGTAGAGCTCTGTAAATATCGGGCCAATTTTTTGGTACATTTTAATTATATGCGTTGCGTATCTCCCCAAATTTTTCAATCAATGGTTTACTTACACATTTTTTTAGTATTTTAGTACACATTTTATTATTAAATATTACAAAGAGATTTTGAACAAATAATTTTGTGTTTCTATTACACGTGAAGAAAAACCTTTGAGACTGTTCACATTTATTATAACATTATTCTAATTTGTGATTTTGTGCAATAGTACATTGGTTTGTGTTGCTGTAAGGTTTTAGAAAAACCACTAACGACTATTGTATTCATGTCCTTCAAAGTTATTGTTAAGTTGGTGCCAAAGGGTAAGTTTCTAACTCCGGCGTCGAAGTTGGCACATTTTAGAATAAAGGTGTAACTTGACAGCTAGTTGCTGTCCAAGCAGATGTAATTAATAATAACAACAATACGAGGGTCGCTTACAAATAAACCGCCGTTTAAGCGTGGCGCTAGAAGTAGTGGGGGTAGCCGTTCTTACATCGGCTTGCGCAACCGTTCACTACGACGCTTCTGACGCTTCAAGCTCTGCAAGATGGAGCATTCTCTTGTTATAACCTAAAAACATGTGCGCCGCTGTAGATAATCCCGCCAAGTGTGAAGTGTGTGGTGTAATGCGATTTCTGTGGTCGAAAAATTACACAGCAGCTGGAATTCATCATAAATTGTGTGCGTAGTATAGCCTGAACATTATGAGTAAAGATGTAGTTCGTTTTTTTAAATGGAAGAACGAACGTTCACGATGAAGACGGAGCGGTAGGCCATCTCTCGTCAGTGATGACTTGATGAACAGAGTGAACGAGAAAATTCGTGAGAACCAACGCTTCTCAATCTCGGAATTTTCTAATCATTTTCCTAAAATTTCTTTAAGTCTTTTATACGAGCTACTGGCAGAAAAGCTTGGCTACCACAAGTTTTGTGCTCGTTGAATACTAAAAGTGCTTACCTACGATCACAAAATGAAAAGAATGAGCTCTGCCATAGACTTTCTTACTCAGTATGACGTTGAAGGAGAACATTTTTTGAACATGATCGTTACTGGAGATGAGGTTTGGGTGTCATACTTCTCCAAGTAAGTCAATGAAAGCCCGCCAGACTTTTTCAGCGAGAAAATTGATGGTTACAGTTTTCTGGAATGCTAACGGCATCTTAATCGTTGATTTTATGGAGTGTGGTACGACCATTACATCTGCAGTTCATTGCAAAACCTGAAAACGACAAACACGAGCAATTCAAAAACAAACGTCGTGGTCTTCTGACGTCTGCCGTTGTGTTTGTCCATGACAACGCTCGCCCTCATACAGCTCATCAAACAACTAAACTTATGGACATATTCGAAGAGAACGTTTTTGACTACCCCCCCTACAGGCCGGATTTGGTTCCCAGTGATTTTCACCTGTTCCTCTACATATTTTAAAAAATTGTTTTTATAAGATCTGTACGTTTATCTTTTTGTATTACAACAAAAATCACACAACAAGGTAATCAATATCTGAACAACACCAGATGTTGCTCGCTTTATAGTGTTCCTATTTCAAGGTGTGCTACCTGGATTTTTTTTGGCAAACCGATTTTTCATTTTAAAGATAACCGTTTTCCCCACTATTCTATGTGGTTTCATTAGGTCAAGTAACTTGAAACACATAAACAAATGGTCAAGATTCACCAACACAAATGAGGTAATCCAGTTCTACACCAAGCCAGATTCTACACTGAAAGAAGTTTGTGTAATAAAATAAATACATCAGCAGAATTTTCATGAGTTGTTAACCTTAGTGCTAATTGGTTTGAATGTGAAAAACTATTGAAATTCATAAAGATAAAAGTCATATTCCTATACCGATATACTGATAAAGCGATGAGTTTCGTCTACCTTGACTATGATGTAAGTGACGCGTAATGATTTTTGAATAATTTGAATAACTTGTTTGCTGCAACCATTCGGATTTTCCGGTTTACGAATAGAAAAACTCGAAATCCTAGAGATTCAACAACATACTTTTGGTAAAGAAACGTTTCTAAAGAAAAGACAATAGTTTTAAATATTGGTGACCGCAGGAAATAAAGAGTATCTCCTGGCAGGTTAAAGCTGTTTCTTTCAGTCTTACAAATGTTACCATTGCGAGTTTTAGATGATTGCAAAATTTCAGTAACCTGAATTCAAATTGAGTCAGTAATTTCGGAACCTGGTTAGATACGACAGCAAAATTTAAACTTCTGAAAATAACTGATCGTTGCTTGAATGTGTGAATGTAGTCATCGATGGAAGAGTTGAGCAGAAACGGTATTTAAGCTACGCTTAGTTTGTTTAACACCCTTATCTATTAACGGAAGCCTACTTTCTGCAAAATTTTCTTGAAGAACGGGGTTGTTTGTTTAAAAAAATGTGTCCCGCTAACGAGTAAAGAAAATTAAAGCAAACAAAAATTTGCTAAGTTTATGACGAAGTAGATGTTATTCATGTGAGGATTGAGAATACACGACCGGAGTCAATGTTGAAACAAATTTTTTTTCCGGAATTGAACCGTTTGCCATCGTTTTGCTGACGATCATGTGTGTTGACTTAAAAAGTCAGATAATTAATTTGTCGACCAAACTCGAATCTAGACTAAAAGAAGTCTTGGTAGTTAGAAAAAAAAACCCAAATATTATTGAAGAAAACAGTTTTAATCCCGCAGGAAGCCCCAATTCTTACAATCGGGAAATAATTACTGTAGTAAAATTTAAAACTGCCTAAATTAGCAAAGACTAATAAAATTGATTAAATGTGATGACAGAACTCGAACATAAACTGAAGTTTTGCAAAATGTTTGAAGATAACCATGCCGAATTTTACATGTTACTGCAAGAAAAGGCTAGTAAGGAAACAATTGTCGTTACTGGGCTGATTACAATACTCGTTGGATTGATACTTCAGGTGCTAGCAAAAGTTAATGGTGATCTGAAATTTTAACGAAGAAGAAATTGAAACATTTAGTTTCAACAAGATGGCGCACCTCCACATTACGCGCTACCTTATTGTGCGTATCTCGATAGAACTCACTACATTGGATTTTTTTATGGACTCATTTAAAAGATTAAACCTACCCCACCAAATTTTAACACACTAAAAGCCAGAATAACGCATGAGTATAGATGTAGACTTATTACACCATAGTAGTTAGAAACCAGTTTTGTTAGCGTTTGGTGAATGTATTACAATACGTAGCTCTTAATAAATAACGTTAAATATAGCAGGGTTGCCATTTTGAAAAAAAAATGGCGGTGAACTTTTTTTACATACACTAAATTGTTTAGACTGAAGTTATTCCAAATCGTTATGTATGTACTGGATGTCCCAATCAAGGCATCGAGATAAGGTATTAGGTAAACGAACGTTTCTAGAAATCCAATTCTGGATTTTTTTATATTAACGATAATTAGTGAGAATACTGTTTTAAAGCTGAGACAAATTTAAATCATTTTTGTCAAATGCTTTTTGTTCTACCTCTGAAGGGAAAGTGGTATTTTACTAAAACTTGGAGTCGTTTTAGGTTATTAACCGTGTTATGAGTGAATTGAATGCGATTGCTTACTTTCCATCAGATGCTGTTTTCCGACTTATTCCAAACAAATATTTTTCTGAAAAAAAAAACTTTTTCTATATCATTATCAGCATACCACGACACAACAACAAACATGACACTTACAAACACTATTTTCGTTCACTAGACAGTAGATTTATCTGAGGTGGCGATTATACTGTAAAGTACGTCCACTGGGGGTCGGGACTAAGAACCACAAAAAGTCAAAGGAAAGGAACACCAACTGCAGCGTTTATTTAACCAACAGAAAACCAAAAACTGCACCTAAAACTTGACTCGGAAACGTGTTTCAACAGCTAAGCTGTCATCATCAGCGATACCGATACTAAAATTAAAAACAACGGAAGCTTATATATACTATCTGTTATCACGCATCGTTAAACTTAATTGATTCTTAGAAAAACTTCTTCATAATTCATAAGCAAATTTCGGTTTTTAAAAATTTCTAAACTTTCATAAGAATCAAGTTCGTTTTTATTATCTACCCTCTTAATTAATTCAATGTCGCCTACTCTATGGCCATTTTCAAGCATATGCATGGCAACACTGGACCTATCTGTGCGATGATATTTGACATGAGCTACGTGCTCTTTAAATCGAGTTTTAATAGGTCTCTTGGTTTGCCCTATATATACTTGGTTACAGTCTTTACAATTAATTTTATATATTCCCGATTTATCACACATTTCTATTGGGTCTTTCGGATTGCCTAAAAGATTTTGCAAGTTGTTACTACTAGAGGTTACTGTTTTATGATCAAATTTTGAAAATATTTTTTGAAGACATTTTGTGTATGTGGGATAATTTGGCAATTTGACGTATTTCTTATCTATTTTGCTATTACTAGTTCCTAACGTAATCTGGGATTACTACCTCTAACTACAGGCGAACTGATACACCTTACTAAAAAGCTTAATCTCTGATTTGTTAAAAACGTAAATCAAAACCTTCTAAACATTAGCCCTCACAACTAACAACTCACGTCTAATAGAAACGCTATGCACATTTGTCCACCTCAAAAAGATCAAGAAAAGGACGGATTGGGCCTTTTTCCGATACTTTGTTTAAGAAAACCTTAGCACAGACATTTTATTAAAATCTCCGCAAGTCTTAGAAAATGCAGTATCATATTTGACGCGGGTTATTCAAACTGCAGCTTGTCAGGTCATACCTCACTTAGTCAACCATATCACTGCAATAAGTTGTCATATTATCATCAAGCGCAAAATCGCAGAAAAACGAAAATTACGCAAAAGGTGGCAGATAACGCAGCACCCGAACGACTAACGACTTTTAAATAAAGCTGCCGCCGAAGTTAAAATACTCCTAGCCGACATTCGTAATCAAAATGTCCAACAATATTGGAAGAACTTGTCGCCACTCGAGGCAGACAACTCTGGAGAGATACCCTATACCTAAAACGCCCAAAACAACATAATGCAGCTATCGGCAATCGCAAGAAATCTTGGGCAAAAAGCGACAGAGGGAAAGCGCAAATATTTACAGAACACTTGGTGATTGGAGATTCAAAACTTCCTAGAAACTTCGTAGCATATGAGCCTCCCAATCAAACCTTTCAAATTCACCTAGATAGTAACCACCATTGATGCAAACCTAAACCAAATAAAGCACTAGAACAACACCTAATTACTGGTCATATTCTCAAACAACTGTCTTAAAAAGGTTATCAGCTCCTAACCTTTCTCTGCAACGGCATATTACCCCTCCGCCACTTTCTTGGTTATTGAAAAATAGCAGTTACAATTCCAATTCCAACCCCAAGAAAATCCAGCTAGCATTTTATTGGCTAATCAACCTTCTTCCAGTGGTATCGAAAGTGTTCGAATAAATGCTCATCAAAAAATTATTAGAATCTTATTGGGCAACTATATTATTCGTAATGACCAATTTGGAGTTAGAAAACAAAATGCCACAATTGAGCAAGTTTTCAGAATAGTAGCCAAAATTACTCAATCATTCGTAAAACGAAAAATACTATGTCGCAACATTTCTCTATTTTCAAAAGGTCTTTGATAAAGTATGGCACGCGGGTCTCGTCTTTAAGTTAAGGTATTGTTACTATCCGACTTCTATGAAATCCTAAAGTCTTGCCTCTCGATAGACCATTCATGGTCAGACATGGCAAATTAACATATCTATACCCTGTCAATTCAGGAGTTCCTCAGGGCAGCGTACTGTGTCCAACATGGTACAGCGTACTCACATGGCATACTGATCCAGTTCAAGTCTCTTAACAGCTACAAACTGACTTTGATGAAATACCAAATATAAAATCAGTGCAAGTAACCTACATCTTAAGAAGAGGAACTTGCACACACGTAAGATTCAATAACCACCAAATCTCTCAAGCGGATACAACAAAGTATCTTGGAATCCAGGTTAAGTTATATCTGAACCAAGCACAAATAACTGGGAATAAAGCTTCAGAAAATAGAATAGAAAGTAAATTATTATTGTATAAAACCATATTAAAAACCCGTTTGAATTTACGGAATGCAACTTTGGGAGACGACCAGTACATCTATCATCCATATTATACGCAGATTCCAACCAAATGTATTTAGGGCCTTAGTACATACACCTTGGTATGTCACAAACGAAACAATACAACCTAACCTCGCAATTCGTACCGTTAACGACGAAAAGGTTTAAACTGAGAGACCTATTTGAACAATAGTGATTGGCAGCTTCACCTGTACCACAGTGTTCCTGTTCCTCAGTGTGTTTATGTCAAACTAGACTTAAGTTAATAAACTTAAAAACGACTGGAACGAATATTCTCAAAATTAGTTCATTGAGCAATAAATTATGCTGTAAATACCATGAACTTTTAAAAAAATTTTAACATGTAAATTTGAATAAACTAATTTGGATTACTTGAAGTCGGCTTGAAAAATTTTCTAGAAAATTGGTATATGTCAAAAATATGGCAGTATCGATTTTTTTGGGATACTTCGTTGAAAAATTGTTGGTAAAGTAACTCCTAAGTGCAATTACAATTGGTACACGTCAATACAATAATTTAGAATATGTAATAAGTGTAGATAGAAGAATGTACGCCACTGGAGATACTAGATTAAGTTAAAATGATTGCGGTGTTTTAGAACTCCGTATCTTGAACGTCCGACTATTGTTTAGAGAATATTATTTTACTATAAAAACGTCGTCATATATTTAGACAGTCTGAATTAAGAAGTGGTACGTGTTAAATAAATATTCTCTTAATATTGTTGAAAGTGTAATTTGATCCTGGCTGTGTTTATACATATTTCGCGGCTGTGAATGCAGAACAAAAACAACTATAAGATTCGTTACAATATGAATAAAACAAATTAGATAGTCAAACAAGAGCCTAACAACCCAGCGTTTTCTCTTGGGCGATTTACTGAAAAAAAAAATTCTAATTTCTAGAAACATCCGTTTACCTAATACCGTACACCTCGTTGCCTTTATTTGTGATAGTATAACTGTTATTAATTTTTTTAACTATTTTTGATGCGGTGTGACTACGATTTATAATATAGTAAATTATAGTAAACAACTTAAAACTAAATAGTACATAGTAGTACAGGGTTGCTGAAAATAATGTGAAAATTGCAACAACTAGAAGTTGTTGAACGATTTTATTCAAATTTTCAGGAAACGTCTATTTTATGAAACAAAGTAATAATTAAAATTTAAAAACAAAAGAACAAAAGCTTAAAAAGTTTCTTCAATAAGGAGTTTCTCCGCCACGTATTGTAATGCACTCCATTTAGACGGTTTGGCATGCTATCAATCAAGTGATATATAGCTCGCCTACCGATCATAACTTTGTTGTAGCCCTTGCCGTATAAGGGCGCGCAATATCCTGCTGGAAAATAGGATTTTTAGCCCCTGAAGATATGGAAGCCCAACGGGTTGTAGCACATTAGCAATGCAACCACCTGCGTTTAGGTTGCCGTTTTATTTATTTATTCGTATGGTAAGGATGCCGTTAATAAAGACCAAGAGTGATCTGCTATCATAACATATTGCACCCCATATCATAACTCCTTGAGTGAGGGCTGTGTTGCGTTGTATAAAAAATGTTGGATTTTTACGTCCTCCACGAATCCGTCTGATCCTACTACGACCATCGTGGGCCCACAAGCAAAATCGGGACTCAACAAATTTTAGGTGTTGCAATTTTTCTGGAAGTCAGTATATTTGCATTATTTCTATAAAAACCTGATTAATACTCAGACTATCCATGGCCCTCTACTATTATCACATGTTTGTAGATGCAAAACAAGAAATAATGTCATTCAAAAATTAGCTGGAAGAACTTGGGGAGCAGATGCAAAGACACTTCCTACAGCTGCATTGGCATTAGTTTATTCTATAGCAGAATATTGTGCTCCTGTCTGGTTGAATAGTTATCATACAAAAAAAAATAGATGCCCAGTTGAATTGCACTATGCGTATAATTAGTGGAACCATTAAACCTACTCCTCTCGATTGGGTTCCTGTTCTTTGTAATATTACTCTATCGAACATTCGACGAAAAGCTGCGTTAAAACGAGAATGGGATAAATGCCAACTTAACAAAAAATTACCAATTTGGAATGACATTGACAACCCTCCTGCTAAAAGACTTAAATCTCGAAGTTCTATATGGTTGCAAGACTATTTAAGTACGGCTTTTTCTGAAGTTGAAGAGTGGAAAAAATTATGATCTGGAGTTGATGTTTTCAATAAACCTCTCATTGATGATCCAACAATAGAAGTCCCGAGCTTTGATCAAAAAATAAAAATTTGGTCAAAAGTAAATTGCATAAGAACAGGCCATTCAAAATGCAACTCTATGTTGTTCAAATGGGGTGCGATTTCTAATCCAAATTGTGATTGTGGAAAGTGGAAGTTTAAAGGAGGGTTTCCAAACATTCATAATTTAACGGATGAAGCAATATTATGGTTTACGAATCTGAAGGACATCTGAAGTTTAGCAATATTTTGTATTCTTGTCTTGATTATCTGTTTTTCCATTACTTTGTTTTGCTATTTCTTTAACCTACTATTTTTTTGTCATTGTCGTGACTGGCGCTTGGACCGGTCTATTATATGTCGTCACACAATGGCTGTGCTGTTATATTTTATGTTTTTATTTATCTTTTAAAATGTTTACACACTTAATTAATATTATTACATGTGAATACTAGGGTGGATAATGGTTGGCATGTTTAGGTTTTAGTGGTTTTCCTAAACCTTGAAGTAAATGCCTTGCCAAGACGAACCAATCCACTATTGCACACGGTTTCGTCACCACACTATACAGGTTTATACTGATCTTCTGGGGCACCATACATAACACTTACATCACAATACAATATTTGTATAATGTACCATACAAATATATAAATAAATAAAAGATACAATTTAAAAACAATATTTTAAAGACTAAGAATAGTTTAATTAACAAAGTTTTTACTGAGTAAATTCCTATGGTCCACAACGTTATTGGGCTCCTGTTTGGATGAATAGCTATCATATAAAAAAATAGATACGATGATGGGGACTTTACTGGTCACACTGTATATTGAGCATGTCAAAACATATTAGAAAAGGAGCCATTGTAAAACTAAGCATTGATGACGCGCGACTGATTTAAGTTTACCACAACTTTCTGTGTTTATTATTAATTCAATTTGATTTTGTTGTCTCGTTTTTAAGAAACATTCAGATATCTTTGATTTTGGGTTAGTGTAAAAGATTTTAAGTGCAAGATTTCAATCCCTTCGTATATTAGATGACCATTTCTCTAAAATATAATCGTCCGTGTCCGATTTAAACTGACACCGCTGTCACCGAGATCGTGATGATTTTTATAGATGACTTACTTGGAAATATTTATGTCAGTCTTTTTACCAATTTATCAGTGATTTCCCGTCATGTCACGCCCGTTTATACTATCTGAGATATCTGGGCCGCACAGGTAATTCAATACCACACCTGACCTTCCATAAAACATAAACTTGTTTGTTTGTTTGCGACAATTCGTTTAGAAAATTCGAGTTAATTATTTATTATTTATTTATTTAATTGGAAGGGAATGCTTGTGAGTTATATACGAGCGTGGGCTAATTCAAGGCGTCCAACGCGTTTTTTCTCCTTTCCATAATTATGTCCTTTTATGACGAATTTAATAGGCGCATATGTGTCATTCAATAAAATCCAGGCAGGTACAGTTTTATTGCCAGGTCAGTTGAGAATAATTGTACAAGGATTACCACTCGTCACTTTACAACCCACCCGGTTTAATCAACGTATATGCGAGCTTTGTTTTATTATCGCTTTATTTGCTTAATATAACACCGCTCCGACAAAATGGCAATTAAATTAGTGTAAACGAAGCTCTGCCGACCTACAGAGTTTGTGTTTCATTTAATTTAACGTTTTACTTTTTTATATGTTAATGCGCGAATCTCCCTTTTTTCGATTTAACCATGAAACGTCTATGAAAAATTGTCGGCCGTCCTCAATTAAAAAACACTTCCCCATTGATTAATCGAACTACTAAAATACCTTTGTTAAAACAAAATCTTAAGGTTTCATTTGTAGACGGTTTTCCGAATTTGTTAAGCTGAACGAATAAACGTTTAATGTGTTAGGTTGTAAACATTTTATAGATTTAAGCTTTATTGAGGTTGGAGAAGTGTAGACACGGAGTACACTTCCTCCGATTTTCGTTTACGTACATTTTCATTAGCCAAACTATAGCAAATTTGTAACTTTTACTACTCTTTAACATCAAATTGTCAACTACATTATTATTATTATTATTAAAGATTAATTAGAAAACTTAAAATCATAAAATTACTAACTGAATGTGAAGCCTACAAAACAAAAAAACAAAAAATTGGTCACCTTGGTTCTTCAAGTTAAATAAACACATTTACTTTATTTTATGTCTTCTTAATTTTTAATTATTTCAAAATATACATTAGATCAAACTTAACCTTTTGTTGTCGTTTGGGGTTTACTGATAAAAATTATTCAAGATCAAAAAGGGGTAAAGTCGCCAATATTCAAAATTTAGTACAGTCAAGGAATGCAAGAATGCATCGAGAATAAATGTGGTCATACCCACTATTAATTTTATATTGCAAAATTTTTGTCTGGGAAAGGTTTTCCGATTTGTATTTATTGGCTCGTGTTTGTAATGTAACATAATTATTATGATTTTGTTTAATTGATGTTTATCATTAAACACTTTTACAACTTTTTGTATTCTGATGACAAACTTGTGTTTTAGAATGCACGATAACAAAAGGTTAAGTTTGATCTAATGCATATTCTAATTCTAATAAGTGAAAGTTAACAACAAACAAAATTTATAAATTGGTGAAAAAAGTTGTAATACTGGAATAATTTTTATTAAAATAATTGCAAATGAAAACAGCTACACGTATTGCGTATTTAAGAAATCACAAAAATGGTAAAATCGACACCCGGCATTTTTCTTAGTTTAATTTGATTAATGAAGTAGACATTTATTACGCAACATCCTTAAAATAGTGAGAATGAGATTGAGACTCGAATTAGAGAAATTGTTAAAAAATCTAAAAGTAAAAAATAAAAATACGGTCGAAATATTACTATAAGTATCACTATAAATAACTGTGAACAATCTGGATACATGACAAATTTAATCACTACATATTAACTACTAACCGCATATAAAACGGCATAAAATGTGAAGTGAAGTAGTAACCTCCGGCAAGATTGAATACAAGAAACCCATTATCTCATTGCATTGTATGAGCTTTTACCTGAACTGTATTTTTTCGCCACTATTGGTTGTTTAATTCTAAACAATGTACGAAGGTCAGGTACTACATCCTAAACATTAATGTAGATATACTTATTTAACTTATACAACAAAGTGTCCCATTTTTGTTGTCTCAATAGTACAATTTTTATACAAATGTTAGTTAGCTTTTATTTAAGAAATTTAATAAAACTGCTACAAAAAACACGTTTGCTAGTGTCAATGTTTCAAATCCTTGCAAATATTTAGTATTAATACACAAGATTTTGTAACAAACTTTCTGTAAATATTGTTTAAGCACTGGAGGAAATACAGATAAATTTTATTTCATTCCAAAAAAATCTAGAACCACTTATGTATATAGTATACTAGTAGAGTCTGCAACATATTTTTTTTAAAACTATATTCGAAATTAAATATAAAAATTGACCAAAAATAGTAGTCACGTCTAATTTAATTTTTTCCGAAAAATTTATCAGAATACCAATAAAAGTAATCAGAAAATAACCCATTTCAGATGCAAAGATAATTTTGATCTTTTGTCCACTTTTGTAAGTTGCAACACTGTTGAAAATAAAAATTTAATTCAACTTAGATAAAACTAATTTTTATTATTATAATATTATTAATACGTAAATTAATAAATGAACAATTTTTTGATAACAAACTAAATAACTCCAAATTTAATTTAATTTAGTAAATGTCTGTCTCTCTTTGCTTTTCATAGAGTTCTTTCTTGAAATAGCGATGATATGATGCAATTTTCTTACCTAATACCTCTCGTGTGTTGATTGAATCGGTAATTTTTTATCGTGATTGTCAAAAACGCGTTCCCCTCGAACTCTATGCCTCGAACTAATTAATCACGTTTTGAACAATCACTTGAAAAAAATTTTCGGAAATAATATACATACTCAGGGTAGGGTCAAGTGGGGTAATTCTAAACAATTTACCTATTATTACTTCTTCTATTAAATTTCTGTTCTTTATTTTTAAATCATTCATTATATTGCGCGCTACTTGTAGGTACTGAGGACGGGCATTTAAAGAATCCATTTCAAAAATCTATAAATACATATTGCAGAGTTTAGAAAAAATCCAGAAGTTCGGGGAAATTGTAAACACGCAATGTCTGAATCATTTGCTTTTTAAGGACTACAGAAGGCGAAATCGTAAACAAAACGTGCTAAGAAATTCGAATTTATATTGAAAGTTGGGGTTTACAATTACCCCAATTGACCAATTTGATGTTATTATAATTTTAAGGACATGGGTACGGGTACTACATACCACTACATAAATTTGCCTACGAAAAACTTCCAATATCTCTTCATTCTCCTCTTCTGTGAGGGTCAGACAAAATCGCAATGATCATGTCGGTGGTGATACTAGTTAAATGTTTGGGACTTGAGGAAAATTTTATTATTTCTTTTTTTATATCCTTGCACCACCAACTCACCTTTATCGTCATCAACTTTCTTCAGTAGACACACATATTTGTGATGTGTTTTCTGCCTTGATCCACCCAGAAAATAGACTGCAAAAATTTATCGACCAAAATATTCTGCCATATCAGAAGTTTATAATTAATATAAGGAAATTTCTAAAAATATTTTCATATATACAAGGTGATTCAGAAGAACGTAGTCAGCCAAACTTAATTTTTTTAATGGAACACCCTGTATATTTTTGCACCGCCGAATAACTCGTGAAATTTTGCGTACATTTGACTTTCCCGCTCATTTTCGAAGAAGAATTCCCTAGTGACATAAAAAATGGTGGTATTTGTGATGCCAAAGTTTGAACCAAATTTTTCGGATGCCTTGTAGAATATTTTCGGGTATCGAGAATGGTTCTTATTAGGGCCGTACTCAGACTTTAACACCTAACAAAATATTTTTTATTTCTACAATAACTTCCACGGTACACTAATTTCTTTGATACTGAACATCTATTTAAAATTTTGAAATAATGCCAATAATTTAAAAGCCGCTGAAGATAGTAATATAAGTTACGGGTAAAATGTACACAAAATTTCACGAGTTATTTGACGGTGCAAAAATATACAAGATGTTTCATTTAAAAATAAATCAACTTTGGTTGAAAACGTTTTTCTGAATCTCCTTGTATATATGAAATAATTTTTAATTGTGTAATTTTTAGTCTATGTAGGAAGTTTGCTTACAGTTTTTCGGACAAGTAGTCTGAAAGCCCAAAATCAAACAATTACATACTAAATGGACACTGTAGATTGAAAATGTTTAATTTTCTCGTTTACAAATTGCATTCAAAGCGCCATTTTCTGGTAAAAATTTCGATCATTAAAATAAATCTGACTTAATTTTGTAAAATTTCTAGTTTTCTGAAGACTTTAAGCCACGATTGACATTATGGTGCCAACGAACTGAAAAATTGTAACTAACCAGTTAGCCAGTTAATACAAAATTAAAATTATCTTCCAGGCAGAAATACAAAAAATTATTTAAGAAAGCTAGATATTTAAAATTTGAGTTTTGTTTACTCTCAAATTATTTAAACTCTTTAATTTTAAGATAAAATTCCAAAATATTACTTACTAATATCTAAGTATCTAAATGCATTGCATCGGGGAAACTACAAAGTTTATTTCAAAAATTTCCGAGTAAAGCAGGTTGTTCAACAAGAGAAATAGAAAACTATATTTATTGATAACTAACCATTTGTTCATATATGCTTCCGTAATTTTTCTCCACATCTTAGTTATAAGTGAAGTTATGTGACGGTTTCCAAACCGAAAATGTTGACACTCATTTTTCATTTTTTTCGTGGATTTACGTTATAACGAAACAAAAAAAAATTTTGTCCCATGGCCGGCCACGTCCATCCGTATCATATGGGTCGGGGTAATGCATATGCAGATATGATTAGGTAATCTATTAAGCTAAAATACTTGTTAACTTATATAGATTTTGAAATCTGGGAATAGTTACACATGTCTCTCAAATAAAGTTATTTATAATTTAATTATATACAACTTTTGTTTAAACTATTTTTTGATCCGATAAGTATTTACTGAGATATGAATATCATGTGACACTAATTGTTTTAACAATATCTTCACCATATTAATTATACAAAAAAAATTAAGAATGGAAAAGTGAGTGGCCTACAACTTTTATTTGAACAATTTTTTTAAAACACGTTTTGCCCCGACGTAGTAATAGTAGTAGGTAGCAGAATGCGTTCGTATTAATGGCTTACCAGTTAGATACATTTAATAATTATTGATCGTTACTGAAATTAAATTGCTTCGCGATCCACTTTTTCATCTTTTTTGAACGTTGATTTTTTTTCTACAATAAATCTTTTTTTCACTTTTTCTAACAAAATTATTAAGTTGCGAGTTGCGACGTTACTAGACGTTTATTTTATTTTTTGAGCAAAATGTTTTACACTGCCTCACACTTTCGATACCCTTTACACGTTTGTTAGTATCACAACGATGTGGAGTTCTCCGCGAAACTTTTGTTTATAAGATGTGGAGTAATTATTGGTTTTTACAAATAGAAACAACATTTATTTGTGTCACAAATCCAGAAAAAAAATTTGCGATTGCGAGTAAAGCTAAGCGGAACGCCGAGACCTGCAATTACGAGCACTCACAAAAGCTGAGATGTTATACACAAAATTTTTTGCACCAGAAATTCTTTTACTTTTTAATAAAGTTTAAGTTTATATTAATTTTTTTTTTCAATTTCGTTACTTATGTAACTTTTTTGCAGGCCTAGGCCAGCAAACAGATACCTAGTTTCTGTCATTTTAATAGGATTGTAGTTGCCGGGCGGTGGTACAATAGTTATTTGTATCCCTAGGCCAGAAACTGACCTGCGGCTAACGCTTTGGCCTGCAAACCAACCCCTCACTCACAAAAACAGTTTCTGGCCACGTGATACACACGATTTTTTGAGCTGCCAAATGGTCAAATTTATTGAAAGTTAAAATTTAAATATTACTATATACCAAAACATATTCGGTAGGTAATATCATTTGGCAGCTGTCAACACGGTGTCATTATGGCATATATTAAAATATTTTTTTGCAATGTTTCTGTTTAACAAGCCTATAAAATTCTTCAAAATAAGATGTAAAAGAGTACTGCAAACGTATTATTTACGTTCCAGCATGAGGATTGTACGGATTTTAGTGTCATGAGTATAGTGTGATATTACCAACATTTAGTAACTTTTTTGCCGACCGAGACCAAGAAAAGGGGTGTTTCTGGCCGCTTTTGAGTGATGCAAAATCAGTGATTATGGATGGGCAAAGTTTTACCGTAGTTCTTTTTACTTTTTTATGCAAATTTTGTTTAAACATGGAGCACTTTCATGTATATTGTTTTGAGCATAATTATAATCAGTATGCTCTTAACCTTAGGAGATAACTTTACAATTCGAATTATAAGGCCTTATAATAAAATGTTACCTTTATAACAATAATCGTTACATGTTGCAAATTTTTTTGGATCACAATATTAAAATGAAATTAGATAATTGAAAGTTTTACGTAATTTTAATTTAATTTTTATTAGAAAAGATAGCAAGAATGGAGTAGTGATAAGAACTTTTAATCAACAATCATTATTAGAGAAATTTTGGGTCACTCAAAATAACATCAAAAATAACAAACTCTGTGATTATAAATAACAATAATGTCGAGCAATTTCAATAGAGGTTTTGGACTGCACTTAACAGAACTGTCATCAGGTATTGTTATTACACTTTTTTCGTTTGTGACGGTTTACAATTAATTTGACAGCACATTGCGGATTGATCGCTATATAACCACTCTAAACGTAATTAAGATTCGCCATAAACAAAGTTTGACGTTATCGTTACATGATTTGATCTTATTTTTTCTTACTGCGCATGCGCACAAATAACGATAACGGCGGAAACTACTATTTTAGGTGTCCCAAAATCTCCCTATTTAAACTAATCAAAAATGATATACAAGGTGTTGCTATATTCGACCGACAATGGTCTACCCCAGAGAGGTTTCGTAAATTGGTAAATTTTGATATAGGAACATAAACCCTTAAAAGGCTTAGTTGCTGAGATACAGGGTGTTGAAAGTTTAAAATAAAAATAAAATTTTGTAATAAATAAAAAATTCCTTTAAAATAGTTTGTATTACTTCTTGAACAATTTACGTTTGACCATTTTTCAAAATAGAATTAATAGTATGGATTGAAGCAGATTGTTTAGCAAAACGCCGACGGGGAAATTGTACTGCACATAATACTTCGAATATCAGTACTTGCAGATTTTTGTTTAGAAGCAAATATCTTCAAGACGGTTCATTTTAGCACCATAAAATGTTATTCCTTTTTGACCAAAACTGAATAAAAATTTTAAAAAACTATTTACTTCATCGGCGTAAAAAATAGGAGGGTAAAAGTTGTCACTAACCCTTATAGCGCGCCACTAGTTAAATTTTTGAAAAGTTAGTTTATCTCAAAATATGACTTTCTTGAAGGGCATTATTTTTATATTAAAGTTTCAACACGCTGTATCTCAGCAACTAAGCCGTTTCAGAGTTCATGTTCCTATATCAAAATTCACCAATTTACAAGACCTCTCTGTGGTAGAGCGTTGTCGGTCGAATATAGCAACACCCTGTATATGCAATATGTGTGTTGCAGTTTTGTTACTTACAAAACTTATTTTTGTGGAGTAAAATCTATCAGTTTGGAATTAAATAATTTAAATAAAGTTCCAAAGTGTACACAGTCACGGGGATGTGCCATTTAAAGATGTAATGTGCCTATTTTTTGGTTTAATATTTTTCTTCAGTGAGTCGTTTCATTTGCAAATTATTAAAAATTAGTTAAAATAATCAAAGTGAAAATATCAAAAGCAGAAAACTATTTTTGAATTTGTTTTTAAAAGCTCGATTGTGTAGTGAATATAAAATATATAAAAATATCGATGAGGTTTTCTCCAAATATTTTTAACAATTCTGAATTCTGTCTGAGACCCTTCTAGATGGAGGTGGAAGCACAAAAACAACTCAAATTGTTGAAATTGCCGAAGTTTCGCTCTCTTTATCATCAATGAAAGATGAAAAATGTGAGTAATTAAAAATATTAAACGTGTTAAAAGTTAAAAAAGTCGAGCGACTATGAATCTTTATAAAAAATTTTTAAATGTCGCACAACACAAAATATACGTTAACAACGAACGACGAATAACATAAATGAAACGAAACGTCAGCAATTTCAACAATTTGAGATGTTCTTGTGCTTCTACCTCCACTTAGAAAGGGTCTCAGATCAAATTCAAAATTATAAAATAAAATTCCAAACAATTATTCCACATGGTGATACTTTTTTCTAACGTTCTTTTTTAAACGAGGGTAATTCGGAAGCTAACCGCCGTTTGGCTGTGGTAAAAAAACTTGAATAGTAAACAATATTTATTATATACATTTTAAAACTACAGCTTTTTACTATTTTTCAACTCCATAGTCACCATTTAAATTTAAGCATTTGTCATAGCTTTCCAGTAATTTACAAAATTCTTCTTCATAAAATTTTGCCGCCTGGGCACGTAGCCAATAACAGCATTTGCGGGAATTCTTCAGAAAGTTCAGAGATTGTCTTCGATTATCACGAACTTTTGACAAGATCATTACTCACAACAGAAGGTCTATGACTCCTCTCATCATCATTATTGTGTGTTCTACCACTTTTAAAAAATTGAACCCATTACCGCACAACACCTTCACTCATAACATTCAGACCATATACAATTGACGATGATTGTCTGCTACTAAAACGTTTTGCGCCAAATGAAATCTTATTACAGCACACATTTTGCGGGATTTTCTGTTGCATCGCTCATGTTTTACGATTATAACAAGCCAATGCGCGAAAGAACGAGGTTTGTACTGTCACAGTTAGTTAGATGTTTACTGAATCGGGGAATACGAAGGTAAGAAAATGGCTGAGCACCTCGCATAACTACTAGCGCCACCTTAGAACGGCGGTTAGTTTCCGAATTACCCTCGTATAATCTTCGAAATTTGTGTATAGGTAATCCAGTTGTAGATGAAGCAGATATTTGGTCTTGTAACATAATTGTATCAAAATAAATGATGATGTTCTTTTTGGTTTTTCTAATTCACCATAATAAATGTGTTTCAACTTTTATACGAAAGTTTGTGAACAATCATATTTGAATATCGGCTTTTTAGGAAAATTAATCAAGAAAAATTACAGTCATCCTAGTGTAGCTATTTTAGTGGCACCAAAATACCAATGCCAAAAGTATAGTTTAGTTAACAATAAAAATACCACGGTATTTTGGCGTCTATTTTCTGACAGAACAAGTGTCAGCAACTGACTCCGATTATCATTTCTAGTTAACATTATAAGTTATGGGTATATTGATAAACTTTTTTACATATGTTACAGTCCAACAAACTGCTAGTTTACTATCGCACATTCTATATTAGTACATCACTTTAATGCTAGTTGGCGATAAAAAATTCAATTTGATTGCGATTTCAACGGCCAACTCGGTTCCGCGAAGATGAAAAAGATCAAAAGAAGCTTTCGTGAAAGTAGTTTTAATTATCGAAAGCATAAGGAAGATGTAGAATGCATGAAAGAAGACTAATTATGTTTTTGATTACGTTCAGTTCATTATATTACATTACTTTTCATCAAAAGATTTTTATCTGTTAAAAAGTAGTACCTACTATTAGTTTTTAAAGTAGTTTCGAATCTCGTAAAACTGAAAATAAAATTAACCACGTCATTGTTTGTCTGTTAAAATATATTCAATAGGGATAACCAAGATAATCATTTTTCAAGTTCATTCAAGCATTATCCATGATAAAACTTTAAACTACATGTGGAATAGTAGTGTAGTTTATAACTAAACTTGCAACGTTGAACTGTAAAGAATAACGATGTTCGCGCAAATCTTTGATGAAAATTCTTTCTTTTCAAAAATTTAATTTCATATTGAAATAACTTGATAAAACGTATACATTTTTAATCATTACAATATTAAAGTATTTTCATGGTTCTGTGTGCATTGGAAATATCTCGAGTGAGAAACTAATACACGGTTAATTTCTTCCTATGCAAGAAATGAATATCTTTTCGATAAAAGTATGGTTATAAAACGTGAAAAATAATACTGATGTTATAATTATACATTATTAAATTAATAAACTGTTGTTATATAATGCACATACACGAGAGGTCAATCCAACTATCGTTTGATTCAGATCGCATAATATTTATTATTGCATAATAAAATTACAATCGTGATTGCATGCATCTGTAATGCACCTCTAAAAGACGAAGTATTGATATCAGACGTTTCGTTTGCGTGTATGTATAATTGTTTGAGAATGTCATTGAGTAATAACAAGGCGATTCCATTCGTTAATAATATTAATAACTTAATTCACTCCTGGCCATTTATTTGGTTAACTGTTCAAATAAAATTTGTAGAACATACAGTTTACAACAATCATTTGCGTGGTGTCAAAATGATTTAGGTTTGTTTTGTGAGCATCGGATGTCAATTTGAATTAAATATGGAAATACATTCAAACAATAAATAAATAAAGGCAAAGTTGGAATTGTGGCAATACACAACGAAGACACAAACAAAATATTTTTATTTGTCCAAATTTTTTTGGACTGTCTTCTGGTAATTTTAAACAACAATTACGTTAATTATACTTTTGGTTCTTGTAACACAATAACAAAAATCATGAGAGTGGAAAAAATTAACTAATTGGCGTGAAAAGGGCAGAACAATAACTGGTTTATACTACGCTTATCTTCTGGACCAGCTAATGTGTGAGACTAGAACTGGATTGCAAAAGCAACAAACCTGCATCAGGACACCACATTGTATGAACAATGGGAATATTGATAAATTAAAGGAGAATCGTTTCTGTATGCCAGAAAAGAAATTTCTCACTGAAAAACAATCGCACTGCAGGGGTGGAATTACTTTATTTTACATTGGATAAAGCGCATTCCTCATTGTGAGAACTTTTACAAGGCTTTCACAGATATAAAATTAACTATTAATAATTGATGATTACGTCAAAATTGTAAACATTTAAAAATTTTAAATTTTAATATAATCAAGAATTGTGGATGGTTACTTCACCTATTAAATTGACGTTTAACTCATATCTGTGAAATCCTTGAAAAAGCCGTCACAATGAGGGGCGGAACGTCGGCTATCAGAGCCCATTGAGTTGTTTGTCCTTCCTACCTCCACAAATAAGGGGTCCTACAATACCATTTTATTCAACATTACATTAAATTGGTTCAGGTAATATACCCATCTGATGTTTTACTTGATCTTGATATGCCAACGTTTTTGATTTCTCACGAGCTGTTTTTACAATCTCTTTGGGTTGAGATCGATTATGGTGGTGGCTTACGCTTCTATATTTCTTCTTCTGAAGAACAGTAGCTGATTCTCGCATTTCACTCTCTTTATAAACTTGATTGAATAATGAATTTTAATGAATTGCTCTAAAAAAGCTCTGCCCGATCATGAAAGTGTCTTTAAAGTTTCAGGACTACAGTTGTGATTTGAATATTGATAGTTGTGATTCTATCGGTGTATCTACTTATTATATTTGCTTGTGAGTTGCCGTCAATAAAGTGAGTTTTTTTTCAACAATATTCTATTAGATTTTTTATACAATGAGTATTTTATTATTTAGAAAAAATAGGTATTTTGTAAGTTTTCCTTGCCTGTACTGATTATTTTATGTTTTTCTATATATGTATTATATGTATTATATGTTCCGCTCGAATGAGTTTTCTTCGCATAGGTTCTCAGATAAAAGAATCCATCGGAATTTGGTGCACTGCAGTACCTTCAACTGGTCCATTTTGACCGATGCAAGGTTGTGGAAATTTATTTCAAAATTTCGTAAATAAACATCATACCACGTTAAATGTTTAACATAATGTCTTCCACCAACCCAGGAAGATTGAATGAAGGAACAGATCAACGATTAATTATGAGTTCCAATCCACGTATTTAATTGAAGCATTTACTGAGAACCGCTATAGAAAGTATGTTTCTTGGTTGGTAAACGTTAGATCGACACTTTTATCTAATTGACGCACGCTGTTTTTGGACATTGAGTCACTTCTAACTTCTATGAGCACTGCTTCTAACTTTTCCCAACTTGAAACTACTTGTTTTGATTTTAAAAAAAAATAGACGCTTTTAGTGAAGTAGAGACATTTTGAGTGATGAACTTGTTTGGAGCAGCCAAAACCAATTGATCTGCATATCTATGTTAGAGAATTAGAAAGGCGTTAATTATGATGATCAAAACCAAAAAACTGATATACTGAAAAAGTCAAATTATGTAATGAAAATTCAATATATAATAAAATGTTAAACTGATTGACCCTTGTTGACTACCGATATCTAGCAAACTGTAAAGATTTTAATAGTTATGTGTGTCACTAGGCCAGAAACTGCCTTTTGCGGGTGTAAGCACAATGTTGTGGAGCCGAGGCCGACAAATACTAAATCAAAATAAATCTTTGTGTAAATTTTTGACATTAAATTATTTTTGGGGTTGGTATTATTCAGTTGTTTTCTAATTTAAATTGAAAAATCGAGTATCTACTTTTTATAATTGCTTTTTATTCCTATAAAAAAATTTGTACACTTAAAGATGTGGTTTGTAAGTCAATAACGAACCGGACCTTAATAAAGGTTGTCTCCTGATAAAAGTATAATATATCTGTATTCAAATACCTATAGATACATTTAAATTAACGTAAACTGTATGTGCAATATAACTAACGTCATAAGTGAAAATTAAGTATCCTAAACTAACTGAACCTACAATACAGACTTCAAGCACAGACTCAGAAGTTCCAAAACTATGGACTTAGAAGAAAACTATGATGGCCTAGTATCGTAAAAGTTTGTTGTCATAGGAAGGGGAGTTGATTATACCGACAAGGGACTGAAAAAGCAATGCAGTTGCAAACAATTTTATTCAAGATTATCTAAGTGCTATAATAAAATTGACAATGAATTAGTAAGTTAACCAGCTCTCCCTTACTATAACAGCAAGTTCATTTCCTTTATTGATTTTCAACATTTTCAATGCAAATAAATACATAAACAAATATTCGTCAAATTCAAGGTAGTTCTTCTTCCCGTGGAAATCTTTAAACCCAATTAAATGATGGGAGTTTACCCAATATTAACTTACAAAATTGTACTTATTATGAATTTTAATTTTAACTAGCAAACTAAAATATGGGGGTAAGGTTAAAACGAGATTCGGGACTGTAGCCCAAAATCGAACAGAAAGTATTTAAGCAAAATAGAATGTTAATCAATCAGATGCATTAAACCCAGATGCTAACAAATAGAATTCAAGTTATTGGAAAGTCGACACAACTAGAGTAGACGCACGTTACTGCACTGACAGTTCTCCAGTTGATTAAGGATTGACAAGGAAGCGAATTCTAGCCAACGATTTCTTATACGGCTTTATTTTAAGTTGAACGAATAAATTTGTGCAGATTTCAATTTGATAAGTTACAGATTAGGATTGACTATTCGAAATGGAACTTATATGCGTCCAACGCCCAGGTAATAACTATGTTTTAAATAACAATAGAATAAGTTACAATATTTAAATAAGTAATATAAATGTACAGGGTTATTCACTATAAATTACCCACCCCTTAATATCGTTATTATTGCTCGTAGAAAAGAAGTTATACATGAAAGTTGTATGGTTTTAACTGAATTTTCTTAAAATGCTATCAATAATTCAGTTACTCGCTGTTTACAGGGCAAAACAAAAGTATGATGTATTTTTTTAATGTAACACCCTGTTACATTTTTGAAGAGATCTTTTTTTTCTGATTTCAAAATATATTATATGTTGTCTTTATCTTGAGTCGTTACTGATAATAACACATAATAACACAGTTACTTAATTACGGATTTGTTAACATTGTCAAAGTAAATGACAAAGTTCTGTTTGATAATTGACATTTTATTAATTAAATCACCAAAATGATTTATAATGAAGCAGAACTTCGTTATATTCAAAATAATAAAGGGTGGGTTATTTATTTATTTATTCATATGGTACATTATACAAATATTGTATTGTGATGTAAGTGTTATGTATGATGCCCCAGAAGATCAGTATACACCTGTATAGTGTGGTTACGAAACCGTGTGCAATAGTGGATTGGTTCGTCTTGGCAAAGCATTTACTTCAAGGTTTAGGAAAACCACTAAAACCTAAACATGCCAACCCTTACCCACCTTAGTATTCATATGTAATAATATTAATTAAGTGTGTAAGCATTATAGAAGGTAAATAAGAACATAAAATATAACAGCACAGCCATTGCATGACGACATATAATAGACCGGTCCAAGCGCCAGTCACGACAATGACGAAAAAAATAGTAGATTAAAGAAATAGCAATAAAAATAATGGAAAACAGATAATCAAGAAAAGAAAACAAAATATTGGTGAACTTCAGATGTCCTTCAGATTCGTAAGCCATAATATTGCTTCATCCGTTAAATTATGAATGTTTGGAAACCCTCCGTTAAACTTCGTTAATTGACAATCCTCTACAATATGTGTAACGGTCTCTAGTTCGTTTCCACAGTCACACTTTGCATTAGAAATCGCACCCCAATTTGAACAACATAGAGTTGCATTTTGAATGGCCTGACCAAATTTTTCTTTTTTGATCAAAGCCCGGGACTTCTATTGTTGAATCATCAATGAGATGTTTATTGAAAACATCAACTCCAGTCCATAATTTTCCAATCTTCAACTTCAGAAAAGGCCATACTTAAGGTGGGTAATTTATAGGGAATAACCCTGTACAAATAAAATTTTCATGTTACATACAGGAAAATTTCCAACATCTTGGACTTTTCAATTGGTGATTATGTGCACACCCTTGAATTTTTGTTTCTTGGTTAAATTTGATTCAAAATCTGACATGAAACCAGCTTTAAATGTTGGTTAAATGTTACATTATCAAGAATTGTCATTTGACACATGCGAAGGAATCAATGTGCTCCAGAAATTGCTTATTTATAGTCTACACTACACTTTCAGTCAATTCATTATGTTCTATATTTTGTTGTCCGTTTGAGATAATACGATTGCAAAATACATTAAAACGTGCAGTGAAAATGAAAAATCAACCTTTTCTAAATTTTTCAAATTTTAATTTGATCGTACATATCTTAAAACCGTGATAAATTAATTAAAAATGCCATTTTTAAGGTACAAATTGGTTTCAAAAATGAATAAATTTTTATGTGTTACACTCGATGCCATTTTAAAGTTTGCCTAAAGTTTAGTTGCGTGTGACGAAAGCTTTTTCTCATTTTGTCATTTATTTATTACTGTCGTAACCTACTAGGATGTCGTATACGTTGATTTGGTTTTGATCTGCTTACGCTATACTGTCATTATTTTTCAATTTTCATTTTTTCTTTTACGAATAAAATATAATGAGATAGGTAATAAAAACTAGTCGTTTGATCTGCAGGAGTCTTCTTTTTGTAGTGGACAAATACATAATTTCCGCTGTAATTAGATTTGCAAAGAAATAATCGAGTTTCGGAAATTATAATTTCAATTTCGAAACATTAGAATAGAATCGAGTAACATTTTATCGCAATAATCATATCTCAAATGGGTTCTGGAGATTTCCCCCTCAGATAAATTAGTATTAAGCAAGGCGTATCAAGGTAATATTGTAAATCTTGCTGTAATTCGAACGGTATGGCCAACTAAGACGTAGAATCAGCATAAATTTAATAATTACTCAGCTCTAGGGAGGCATATTACCTTTTGCAATATCAGTTACATCGTAACGCATTTCGCAAAAAAAGAACTTTTATTTGGGATTAGTTTCACAATAATAATTTTCGTCTTCTCGAACAAACTTTTTCGATTTCTTAAGTCGTCATTAGCGCAGAGATATTGAGAAATGCGTTAACTCGTGACTCGTGTTTACAAGACCCTTTTGGACCCTTACGAATTTTACGCACGTCGATTCGTCCCTATTTATTGATTTTAGGATCGATGTTGTTTTTCTAATGGTTATGTTCAGTGGGTCACGTCGGTGTAGTTCTTGTAAAAAAAGTTTGGGACGTCGTGTTAGTTGCAATCTCGACAAGGTGGTGGTAGCCCGAGCGGAGCACATATTGCAGTTACAACTTTGTTGGCGATTTTCGACGAGGACGGCGTTAGGTCGGACGTTTTGGGGGAAACAAAGATGGTGTTAAGGTCTCACTAAGACAAAAGGGGTCGATTAGACAGTTTGTATGTATATCAGGGTTTGTTCTTATGCTAAAGGCGTTTCGGTCTGTTTTTGGGGAACGGCCATAACAGCTGTGTAAGGATATGGAAGATGGTTTATGCAGATACGTAGCCTAAATGGCTTCCTACGAAAGAAGTCTTAATGCTGTCATATTACGTGTTCAAAATAGATTATGGCTATTGTTAGTAATTACGACGTTGCCATATGGGATGCCCGCTCCATTTATTGCTTTTGCAGACATTGCGTGGTATTATAACATTTTAATGGCTTCTTTAAACGACGTTCAAGTGAAATTTCATCGCTCTATAAAATACCGATAGTGAGCAAATCGATGCGACAACGCCTCTTTTTAATTCCTCGGTTTACCGATTTTTGTTTTAATGTTTATGCTCGCGAATCGGTTTCCGTTAGCGGGAGCTTTCGCAATATTAAATATAAGGCGTTTCAATAAACAAACAAAAAAATATCATTTCCCGTGTTGAAAGGAAAATTCATTTTTCGATATAAAATTTTCTTTTGAATTCGGTATTATATGATAATATGTAAATCAAATTTCAACAAAAGTCATCTTGCGAAAGAGGCTATTCATGTCCCTTTTATTCGTTTCTTTAACAATGAATCATTCCTCGAGGGTTTTTGTAGTTGATTATAATAGCGTAAAAGCTTCGAAGAATAATTTCTATTTTATTATACAAATATAATCAAAGTAATAAATACAGGTTGATTTTTCTTCGTCGATTAAACGTTGACAAAAAGTAAATCGCGCGCTTATTTTATATATTTTTTTTATATTATATTTCCCCTACAGCCAAATACATTAAGGTATCTTGAAATCTTTTAGTGAAACAGTAAAATCAGCAGAGCTTCAATAGTCAGTCGCCTATCAATGATAACACTCGCACATAAAAATAAATAGCTTTTAGGAAACATATTCCCCTGCAGATATTTCTATATGAAATGTAATCGAGGCCACGTCGAACATTTGAAGCTTGCTATAAAAACAATATTGCATTCGCATTGTGAACATAGCGTATGATATATATCGTAAAAAATATAAAGACTCTGTATATAAGGGGGTGGATTTACTAACAAATCTGAGGGAAAAAAACTCACGATAAATAGTTTTAGGGAGATTTACTCGAATTTAGATGCTCATAAATTTTACTTTCATTAGCTGTTTGTCGTTTTGTGTTAAAACAATTTAAGTACTTTATCGGGTAATAAACGGAACACTCAGTATACGTTTGGCACGCCACGCTGTATTTTCAGTATTGAAACAAAAATAAATCCCATTCAGAATGGTTTAACGTGATTGTATTGATGTGCTTTGAGAAATCAATCAGTCAAGTTTTATTTGCTCTAATACAGGGTGGTGCTTTTGAAAACGGGTCATAGGGATTTAACATTGTGAACTGGTTTTTTTCGAATTTCTGCTCGCCCTTTCAAATGACAAAAATGGTTTTGATATCAAAACGCAACTAAAATTATTGCGCATAGCGCTCGCTATCAGAAATCAGCTGAATTACACGGTCTTTTTGAAAATTCATCAATAAAAATTAGTTGTTTATTTATTGTAATCTTCTTATTTAATTTAGTTCTAATATCATTCGAAGCTGTTCCTTGGGAACAAAGCTTTTTATTTGCTTATTAATGACTTTCCTTTCAACCTTATTGTCTAAAGGAATGTTGATTGTTTAGGCAACCCAATACCATTTTTCTTTCATTGTCAAAACTTACTTTTATTTTTATTGACAAATTTTTGAAAACAACGTGAAATTCAGCTGACTCCTAATAGCAACAGCTATACGCACTAATTTTAGCTTCATTTTGATACCAAAACCATTAACCTATGACTCGTTTTCAAAAGCACCACCCTGTATACATCATTATATAAACATATTATTCGGTTCATTCTATTCACCAAAATATAACTAAATTATATGTAAATTAAAAATACAAACAAAAGAAATTCAATCAAATTTCGAAAACAAAAATTTTTATTCTTAATGTAGTCGCACCTATGCCTGCCAAGCCCTCTCTCCCTTCTCTTCACCACTTTTTTTCACCCACTCCATTCTCACCTAGCAATATCGTGCTCTCCCTCTCTTTGGTTCGTAATTCGCTACAATTTTCTTTCAAATGTTCTCATCCTCACACAGTCTACAAATTCTGTTCTGTTCACTACTCATTCCCACACTAAAGTTGCGAATCAATCTCTTCTTTATTATTGCTTTTGTATATTTTACACACTCTTTCTGTTAATATCTCTTTATACCTTTCGTTATATATCTTCTTGTCTCTTCTTATTACCTCCTATTCTATACTACGTAGATTATCCTACCTCTTCGTAATAAAGTTTTCTTTTCTGTTCACCGTGACCGTTTTTCTGACTCTCCACTTCCTACCAGCATTCTTTCTTAATTTTATTCAATTTTACCTTGTCTTCTACATTTTATCTGGTTTTGCTTCTCTAACCCTAACGTCTGTTTCCAATATTTAATTTATGTCCTCTAGTGCTCTTCCTCTCTTTCTATCCCCATATCTCCGCCCCCATTACGATAGTACGCTTTTTACTTACTTACTTACTATACAGGCACCTTCTTTTTTCCCGTACTCCCGTACAATATCCTGCTTTCTTTCTGCTCTCACTCTCTAATACAGGGTGTTAAATGGGGAATCGGGCATACGTTATCGCAGGTAGGGGGTATCTAGATGATTCTAAAATGCTCTTTATAACCGAAATACCGGGTGTTTTTTTGTTTTTTATGAATATTTTATGGATTGGGCATATTATGAAAAATGAAATATAAAAAAATATATAGGGCGGATCATAAGTTATAAGCCATTAAATAAATGGACCAAATATATAAAACACCCGGTATTTCGGTTATGAAGAGCGCTAGATCAGTCAATGAGGGTATTTTAGAATCACCTAGATGTCCCCTACCTGCAGTTAGCGTATGTCCGTACTCCAATGAAACATCCTGCATACCTATACCACATTCTTATTGTCACAACTTAAGTTGTATACCACAATATACCACTTCTATTGCCCCTACCTCCGTTTTTCTAGTTTCTCTCTTTCTTTTTCCTTTTAAACACCATCATTTTAGTCTTCTCTACAGTTTTTGTCTTTTTAAATACTTTTTCAATGCTCTTACAATTCTTCTAATTTTTTTGCAATCATCAGCATAATGCATCTACACTTTCTTGCTTCCTATCGCTATTCCTCCTGCAGTTATTATTTACTGCTTCCTTTAGATTACTTATACATATTGTGAAACCTTGACTTAATGTCTATCCCTGCTTAAGACCTTTAGTTAAGGAAGACTCCCTTTTCAAATTATCTTTCACTTTCGTTCTACACTTGTAACTTTTTTCCAGCATTCCTATCTTTATCTTATTTTATTTATTCGCGTTAAAGACCTACTCTATAGTTATTTCTTTCTCTTTACGTTCTTTTAGCAAATCTTCTATTTTTTGTTCAAATCACTTCCTTTTTCAGTCTGTACCCTAGTTTTCATTACCCCATTCATATATTCTTTCTTTTTCTTTTTTCCACTCTTTCTTTACCCCTGCTATTATTCCTCCTCTCGTCCTGATTCTTTTGTTTGTTCTTTCACTAGCATCCTTCCTTTGCATTCCTTCAACTTCCTCTCTTCGATGCATGTGTCTTGCAATCCCACCATTTAAAAACCCCTTGTTGCATGTAATATAATTCTAATTTTTTTTCCTTTATTTTTATCCTTGTAATATTTCAAAATACTATTTTATTGTTAACCCTTTTTTGTTTATACCTCTGCAATTTGATTCTCTCCTTTTTGGATTCTATTTTTTATTCTGCCTTTATTTTCTATCCACCTTCTCTCTTCACCTTTTACTCACATTTTTCCAAACCCTATTTTCACTTTCTTTCCTCTTGTGTTATTTTAATATTTTGTCTTATCTTTTTTTTCTCCCGTCTTCTATGTTTTATTTTTACTCTTATATTTTTTTGAAGATCTCCTTCACTTCTTTCTGTATTTCTTTTTCTCCGTTTTGTTTTAAAAATCATTGAGGGTAATTTTATCAACATATCTTTTTTAAAACACAATATTTAGTCTTTCTTAACTTAAAAAGAGTAGTATTTGTTTTAAACCCTCAAAAGAACTTCATTGAAACCTTATGCTTGGGTTAAATTAATGGAATTAATTTTAACAGATAAAGATAAAGAAAATTATTTATTAAAAATTTTAACGTACCCTTCACTTATCGCCATAGCGTACCAATCACCATAATCTTTTGGTAACCTCGATTTGTTAAAAGCCTGGGTTAGTTTGGACATGTGCTCTTGACAGTTATACAGATGACACTTTTGTATGGTATAGTTCGGGTTGTGTTAATACCAACAAATTTAGGATTTATGGAAACCAAAATTTTTAATTTTTTTATTGTTTGACAGGATTTCATTTTTTTGCCATCCTTGGTACTAATCCGACATTTTTCCATTGTTTAGGTTAGGTGCCAAATTATGCTATACCTAAATTTTCAACATACTTTTGCTATTGTTACCACTACAAAAAACCTACATTCTTGAACTTATAAACTGGTTGCATTCTTTAAACAATGAAATTTGGTTACTTTATCAGATCCATAATAAAATAGCTATTTATGTTACTAGTAACGAAACGCATGATTTTTTGTAACGAATGTGATAATTTCGGGACGAGCGAAGCGAAGAAAGAGTTTAAAACCTATCATACAAAGTGAAATGAACTTTTTAATTCAATATTATTTAATTGTCATGCAATCTAATCCTGATAATAATTTTAACTTTATATTTGTTTATTAAAAGCATCTTACTAAATTCGTTATTTTACACGCGCTTTACGCAACAAAAAAATAGAAGAAGTCGCCTATCAATTCCTTGACATTGCCACCACTTTTGGAGCTCCTTGCATTCTACACTCCCATAATGAATGTAAATTTTGTAATAAAGTGATAGCATATGGAGTGGTATTAAAATTATGCATGGGAAAAAGGCCCGCCAATTTCGAGGTTTGGTCGAACCTTTTGTAGGCAACATAAGTGAAAGTGGTCTGATGGTATTTGAATTATTCAATCAATGAAAACACACCCAATCGAGGGAATCGAACGGTCTCCTTATGAATCCAGGTTTGGAATACCAACGAATATGGCTACCTCAAAACTCCCTCGTGATGTGATAATAAAACTCTCGTCTGAAGAACAGCTAGAGAAAATTCTTGTTGGCAATAATGTCATGTCCCTATCAGGTGCAACTTGTTCACGCAACTCTGGTGAAGGTCGGTCGCATGCAATGTGAGAGAAAGATGCCCCGGAAAAAGCTCGTGACGACGAACTTCATTAGCACAGTACCTTCGAAGTGAAGTGCCACCGAGAAGAAAATCTGCACGCTCAGAAAACTTCGAGAGAATCTGTCAGGACTTGGATCGCAGGCGAAGAAAACAAAATAAACTTCCAATGAAAAATGTTCTTAACCTAAACTCGGTCAGAAGATCAGAATTAAAATTCTAGATGTTGACCGTTCTAAAATCAATCCGAGGAGTATGATTGCTGTTGTTCTGAACAAAGAAGATGATTTCTACCAACTTGAAACTTCTTCAGAAAAGTTGAATTCTCGTAATCAATTAATAATTTGCCCCAAGAATTTCATACAAGTATGTACCTGATGAAAAGATAAGCTTTCACTTCGCCGTTCGTCAATAATCATTACTGGAGGACAGGTTTTCAAAAATCTAATTGTTTGAAAAATGATTCACTAATAAATGCCTTTGCAAGGCAACAAAAATGAAGCGCAACTCAGAGTTTTACAATTCCTAACTATAATGCCCAGTGTTCATTTCCCAAAAAAACTCGCCGTTTCTTTTTAACGATATTCGATAAATTGCTAACAATTTATTCTAACAATGATGCTAGACAATTTATTTAATAATCAATTTTGTTATAATTAAGGAGCATTTATTACAACAAGAGATCTTCTTCCAGATGGTGCATACGCACTATATTTTTGATTTCCAATCAGGAATCAGAATAAACCCTGCCCACCATGATAATAATTTCTTGCAATCATAAAAGACAATAATGGCAACCGATGGTTTTATGAGACTACTTAACGAGGAAGAAGAACGACATGGATAAGTTTCCAAGAAGTAATAGAAAAATGTGTGCGAAAGCAGAAGGACAATGACTAAATTTAAAATTTTAAATTATTGGTTTTCGTATGTTTTTCGAAATCCACATTCTTTATCTACATAGTTAAATTAGAGTGTACTCAAATTTTTGAATTTTGAAAAACGTGCAAACTGTAATGTTAGGAGATTATATTAGGATTCATTTAAAAGTGAACGAAACTATGTTCAAAATAAAAATAAATAACATATTTAAAATAACTAACATGATTTTAAATTTTTTTTCCATATTTTCAATTATTTTACCACGTATAAAAATTTTCCAAACATTTATTTTTTAGGGAAAAAATTTAAATTATTTTAGAAACAAAGTAGGGACAGATAGATACTTATACCATTTAAATTTGGTAACGATCAGACTATGGGATCTATGAGAAAATCATTAAACAATTTAATTTGCATAAGCATATGCATGCTTTTGAAGTACTTTTTTTAATGTTAATACAAAATGAATACATTATTTTAATAGTTGATCGCCTCTAGATAAGTAAATAATTTCAGAACTCAATAATGATACTTCTTATTCTCAATGTTCCACCATTAATTTCTTTAACGGGAGTTTTCTCCAAAAACATTTATTCTACAGAATAATGTCCGAAAGTAACTTTCGAATGTAAAACCAAATGAATTTCTTTGATTTAACTCCATCTTTTATGAGTATACATTCAATTAAGTGTGTGCATGTTTTGATTTTGGATAGATGGGTAATTCAATATTGTACCTTCGGGCAGATTTCTTTCTAAGAATGAATGGTTTGATACAATTTTCTTAGGATTTTTTTTTATTATTAACGTCAACATAATTCAATGAATCCATAACCTGAAAATATCTTATTTTTATTCAATAAGCATTTAACAATGCACGAATTTCTAAACCGAAACAATGAATTATACAAACTAGGGTCTCTGAAATGTCCTATAATTTAAAGGAAAAAATGCTTAACTTTTTCTGCACTATTATTCTGTTGCCTATAAAGTTATTTTATAATAACAATATTAATACACAAAAAAATTGTAAGTATACTTTTAAATTTTAAACAAAATAATAATAGCATTCAATTGTACATTTTAATAATTATTTAACCAAAGAATTCGAAACTTTTCTCATTTAAATTCAGTTGTGAAGTGCTTGAGGCCAAATAATGATGACAGCTTTAAAAAAAGTAATTTCTCTTACATGCTTTGATCGACATTCTTTTCCGTATTTTTCTTTTAAAACCATACGATAACGCTAATGTTCGTAACGGGTCGAGTTTTGTCATTATTTTTGACATGTTTTATATAATAGATGTTAGAAATGGTTGATTTAACGCATAGTATGTTTTTGTTTATAAAAAAGAATACATATTTCCTCAGCTCACCATCAGTTATTGTTTTGTTTTGTCGTTATAATTTGATGTTGTGAACAAAAACATTTAATATCCAAACTTTTGAAGACAAAGTAGTGCACGGAATAAATCTTTCATTGAAGTTAAGGGTTGGTGACCTTCGTAAAAATGGTTAATTATTGTAGAAATACTTCGAAAATGATCAAAATATTTTGTTAGTATTAATTGCGTTTTTGTGATAAAAAATTAAACAACGCTACATTCTTACACCTGTGTTTTTATAGGATTTGCTTTATATAAACGGTAAAATGTGATGAAAAATTGTTAACTTGTTCCAAAAAAAAAATTAAGCAATAATAAAGAAACATAATCTCGAAATTGACATTTTTCGAACAGCAGCAACAAATAAACATGAAGAGAAAGAAGAACTCTGGAACTGGAGCAACAATTAAGCTTGGCAACGCCAAAATAAAAAAATAATACGTAAAATATATAACCTCGCGTAGGAATTTAACTTGCTTTTTGAGTCACGGCATTGATAATTCAATTGAACTTATTAATTAATTAATTATTATGGTTGTAGATAATTATTTTTGTGAGGATTCCTTTAAGCGGAGGCACAAAATTAAAGACCACTAGCCTGGTTTTAATTTGCCAACGTTTCGCCCGACCTTTGCGTGCTTTTTCAAAACTTCTTGAAATTAGGGCGTGACAGTCACATCTAACATATTTAAATTAAAACCCAACAATCTATAAAATACTTTAAAAACAGTCAATCGCTTTGATTAATGGCGAACAGTGTCCTTGATAATGATTTTGAAGAATGATGAATAATGTTTTGAATAATTTAAAGTTCGAATATTTTATTTAATTCTATGTCGTTTTTCTAGTAACTATTTCATGGCAGTTCTTTATGCCAGCCAGTCATCTATCTTTCCAAAGTTTACAGTTAAAGCTGTCCAGCTCGTCTTATTACACTTGCATGATTCTCGTTCTTCTATAGTTCGTAGAATATTGTCTATGGTTCTACTATAGTAGTGTTGTGTAGACGTCGTTGTGCTAAATTTTCTTTTTCTATGTTAAGATTCTTCCTACATTTTTGGGAAGTCAGCTGCACAATTGGAAAAAATTCAAAAATATTTAAAAGCGCTTATGGTGCGACATTTTGCAAACTATAAAACAATTATTATACAGGGTGGGACACTACCAACGAATTATTCCATAGCATTAAAACGACAAATAATGCTAGAAATTTTAAGGCATACATATGTCAAGATTATTTGAAACCATGTTTTAAAAATATTTTGGATTGTACAGGGTGCTCTAGAAACACGTACCATATCAAAGTTGGGTTATTTTAAATGGACCATCCTGTATTTTTTTTCTATTTTTGAATTGTACGATAAAAATAATGTATGTCCTTTAACATGTCTCTATACCTACCGTTTCTGAGATAAATTGATTTTACCTTATTTACAGACCCTCCAAAAAAATGCAATAACTTCAAGATAAATAAAAGCAAGCAACTTTGGTTTACACTATCTTACTAAAAACCTTCAACATCTTTTTTTGCAATATTTACTATTATGTTATGATGTACAGGGTGTTTTTAATACTACCTCATAACACTAACTACTTAAAACGTAAATAACTTGCTTAACTTAAATAGAACACCTAACATTTCTTTAGCCTGTTGAAAGCTGGAACTAATTACCTTTTAGTCGGTATTAGGGTTACCAACCCCTAACTCTGATAGTTTTCGAGATATTTAAAAATTTGATAGTTTTACAATTTACGATGTGCTGGTGTCTAAGTTACCTGTGAAATATTTGCAAAAAGGACATTATCTTGCAACTTTCAGTTTTAAATATTTACCTTAAAATATTTATTTTTTTTCAGAAAAAATAAACAGAAATGTGCTTATGACTAATATCCCGGGCTTTAAGAGTCAGTCGAATTACGCACACCGGTCACAATTTACTGATGTTTAACAACATCAACCGTTATTTGGTACATCAAAAATCAATCATACTGTAAACATCGACAAACTTTAACCTGTTAACTAAGAATGTAATACAAATCGCTCTAATAGTAGTACGATAATTTCCATTATTTTTAAATTTTTTTTATCCAAGTTACCAATGTTTACAGTGTCATCGATTTTTGCTGAAACTAATAACGGTTGCTGTTGTTTGTGACAGGTGGGCGTGATTCGACCGATTCTTAGAGCCCGGCATAAGTCATGAGGACATTTCTGTTATTTTGTTCTGAAAAAAATATTTTTAAGGTTAATATTTAAAGCATTAAAAATTTTCATTTTACTGATGTCTCACAGGTAACTTAAATTCCAATAATTTGCAAATTGTAAAACTAGCAAATTTGAAAATATCTCAAAAACTATCAGAGCTAGGGGTTGGTAACCCTAATACCAATTGAAAGGTAACTAATTCCTGATTCCAACAGACTATGTTGAAGGTTCTTAGTAAAGTGATGTAAAACAAAATTTCTTGTTCTTATTTATCTTGAAGTTACTGCATTTTTTTGGAGGGTCTGTAAATAAGGTAAAATCGATTGATGTTAAAGAACATACATTATTTTTTATCCTACTATTCAAAAATAAAATAAAAATACAGCGTGTTCCATTTAAAATATCCCAACTTTGATATAGTACGTGTTTCTGGAGCACCCTGTACAATCAAAAATATTTTTAAAATGTGGTTTTAAATAATCTTGATATATGTATGCCATAACATTTCTTACAGTATTTGTCGTTTTAGTGATACAGAATAATTCGTTGATAGTGCCTCACCCTGTATAAGACAAAAAGTATTTCACTCTTTCTAATTTAGATATTAAGGGAAATTATGGTTTCTATACTAATAGTATCCAAGATGTTCCTCCCCGACATAAGATACTAGAAAAAAGACAAAATTTGAAGATAAGGTTTTGGTATAATGCGCCATTTCTAAAGCGGGAATTTTGACATCGTATGTTAGACACATGTGGAGTTAAGCAGTGGATGCAAACGTCTACACTTGAAGATGATCCCCTAAATTATGGCAGTTTCTACAAAGAAATCATAACAAAGACTTTTTTATCTGCTGGCCCGTGTTTCTTGTGATTATTCAAGATTCATGCAGAACTGGTTAACAGTAAACCACATCCCATTTGTTGCTAAGAATAACAATCTGCCAAACGTTTTCTTCTTCTTTTTTTCTTAGTAGAAAGCAAGTGGAGGTTGGGAAACCTAAAACAAGGAGTAGTTACGGAGAAGTTTGATAAGCATAGTTTTACGAGATGGCTATCGCGTCGTTTATAGGTTGGGTCAAGTAAACCTTGGTTTCAGTAGTTAATAATTCTTAAACGATAAGTTAACAACAACGTATCTTTAGTTTAAAGAATGCAAATGTAGGTGTAGTACATTTAGGTCACTGTACTTATTGAATAAACAGCTACCATACTGTGCAGCAATATGTAGTTCAATTCGAATATTTTCAAATGTCAGAAAGCTTCAGCTAGAGATTTATTTCTAAAATCAATCTCTGTTGTAGTATTTAAAACATACACCATTAGTATTAGGAACAACTGATTCCTTACTGGATGTCTTTAGTTAAACTATAAGAATTTCATGAGAACCTTCGTCAACCCTTCGAATCTCTTAATTGGAAATTTTTTTTCTTAAATAATGAATGTTCTTTTTCTTTCAATTGCAGTTTTGTTTTCATTGATCGAATTTCATGTGTAACTTTTGGTCGTTTACATTGCTTTTGCTCTGGGTGGAGAAAATGTTTTTGTATTATAAGTCAGTCAACAAAAGTTTCAGTTAATTAAAGTCAAAGAAGAGAAATACCAAAATTGTTGGGTAGTGGTGTGTTGACAGTTTTCTGAATTCTTTAGGTACTCATTCCATTCACTATCCGAAGTTATCATTCTTATCGTATGCATCATACGGTGTGCTTCGGGTCCATGAAGCTATTTTATTAGCGTCTTCCACATTTTAAGCAATTGCATATATAGATAGACATAATTTGGGATGTGAGGATTGAGAGGAGTAATCTTCTCTAGTTCGAACTGTTTCCCAAAACAGTTCCACCTCCTGGAAAGCCTGGTTTCACGTTCCGCCAGTAGGTGAATTGAGGTCTCCTTTGACACTCAGCAAAATCTGCATGTCGAGTTAGTTGTCACACCAATCTTGGCAAGATGCCCGTCAAGCAGACAGTGTCCCGTCAGGAAACCTATAAGAATTTTTAAGTGGTTCATGCTAAGGGCTAAGTAATTCTTGTGCTCTTTACCTGTAAAGTCACTTAGTAGAGTTTTGAACTGTCTCAACCCTGGTAAATTAACCCAGTGTTCTGAACACAACTGCTCAGCACTGAGATCACAGCCTGGCTATCGAACATAATATGGATATGTCTGCCGACATTTTTTAAATTAAAATCTTAATTAAAAATCGGCATTTATCCCGTTTTCGTTTTAACGCAGCTTTTCATAATGTTCGATGGAGTAATATTACAAAGAACAGGAAGCCAATTGAGAGAGTAAATTTATTCTCTTTTGATGGGAAGAAATGAAAGGGTGTGACAGCTTCCATTACCTGCTGAAGATACCATCCTACAACAATCGGATAATGTGGTAGCACACCATTCTATTAATAACACAAAATATAATGACAATTTTTTTGGAAATGATCTCACTAATCTAGATACAAAATAAACAATTAAACCTTTTTTTTTAACGAAAACCACCGTCTTTTGGAGAGATAATTTTTACGGAAGTTTCATCCAGTAGCAACTTAGAACTAAACCAAATTTAGACAGTTTCTAATAAGGTGCCAGTATTGACCCAAAATGGAAATAGAAAATTTCAAAAACGCCTTAAGAGTTGTAAGAAGATTTTATGCCGTAGACATTTTTGTAATGCCGACAAGACTAGTTTGTTGTAGCGTGCGTTGCCGCAGACACCCTTTTCGTTGACGAACGAACTTCAAATAGAGGCCCTCTATTATTGTAAATTGGATTAGCTGGGCATGAAAAGAAAATAAACAAAAATGTGGTTATATGAAAATCATGTTCGTTCTTTCAATCCCAAATCCTCAGTGAAGAATGAAATAGTGTGCAAAGATTTGACTAGAATTTTTACTACTGTATTCCATTTTCTCCTGTTAACATTTTATCGCTCAATAATATAAGACACATTTTAACCATTACCTTTTTAAGATGGATATCATTGCTAATAATAATAAATTGAAGAAGTCTATTGTTCTGCAGGTTTTTAATTTTCAAAAATGCATCAGATAATTTCTGCACTAAATTTATTTTGCATCGATGCCACTTCTTTGATTTTTTGTTCAGGTGCGGAAAACACAGGAGTTTTTTGGTATGGACAAAAAACATAAGAATTAAACCCATCGTCAACCCCTATCTGATAAATTCGCAATGGAATCAGTTTGTCGAAATTTATAGTCTATCCTGATTGGTTTATGAGTCTGTCTATATAGTTACTATTATTTTAAATTGTGTTAGAGGGCTATGAAAAAAGGAAACATCCTGTGATTTCAAAAAATTCGGCTCAACCTAGAACTGTAAAACAATTGATGTGTGAATGTTAGGCGTGGATTTTTCCAATCGCAAAGTGTGGATGAAGAATGAAATAACGAGGAAATGGTTAAGAGGCTTTGGCTGAAAAATTGTCTTATTTTATTTCAAGAAAACACTACTTGCTTTCAAACTACGTTAATGAGGTCTTCCCAATCACAATTACAAACGGCTTTAGATAAGTAGGATTTTAATATAAAAAAATATGAAGAAACTTTGATTTTGATTTTGGCGATGAGTTACCGATAACATTATATAGATAACAGATGACATTAACGCATAAGTACTTTAACTACCACTTCCATTTTTGTTATTTTGTTTAATAATGAAATTTAGAGTAAATACCAGTGAAATAGAAAAAAATAGTATGAAGAATGTAACGGCTGTTCAAATAAAAAACTGGGCTAGCTATGTCTTGGAATTTGCTTTGACATTTGGTAGTAGTTAGCTGGTATAAAGTTTAGGTTAGAATTCAAAATACCTATATAAGAGAAAAATTATTTCTATCGATTTTTGGGTTATATTTATATCACGTTTCACGCTACCACGCCTGATTTTGGGGTACCTTGGGCCTGCTTAGTCTTGTTTTTTATTTGAACGTTGGTTAGTCACAATACTTTGTGTCCGTTTCAATTATCATCCGAACAAATACATAAGCTATTAAAAAACTGATCAATGTTAAAATGTCTACAGTATTAATAAGATTTTTAAAATTGTTTTCTGTGATTTTTTAAACAGACGATATACAGTTGCAGACCAGGTAGGCGGGGGGATACAAATAATTTTTGATGACATCAAATCTTGTAAACGATGACTTCACAGGTTTAAGTTATATATCACACAATGCAATCTTTGATAACAAAATCAACATGTTTAAGGATTTTTTTTGAATTTTCAAAATTAATGATTTTATGAAAACGGTCAGTAGCTCGCAAAGTTTGCAGGTTGTAACGTCGGCATTATTTGCTTTTTTTTTGATAAAAAATTCTAAACAAAACTTAATTGGTTAACAGGTCATGCCTTTTTTTGTATGTTTGTTGTTTGTATTGTATAAAAACTAAATCTTGTGTTAACCTCAGAAGTAAAACTATATCAAGATTTTTGTTCATTTTGGACATCGATTTGTTGAAGATTGTTAAACTGTGCGTTATAGTGGTTGTTTCAGAACATTTGAAATTTACTAGAATTTCGTAAGGAGGTTGGTGGTTGACATATTGAATATTTATATGTAAAAGTTGGTGGTTTTTTACGTTTAAAGTCGGCATTTAAAAAAATGAAACGAAACGAGCAAACGAGCTTTACATAATCTTTAGAATGCAGCAATGCAGTATAGCAAAGCGATCTTAAAGGAATACCGACACAGGGCGTTAATTAAACTCTGAGCGGTGTCCACCTTGTCTAGGGTGTCAAAGGGTCTCTTTGTCAACGGAGACTGACCGCTCGAGACTTTACCCTTTGATGTCCACTGTCTTATAGTGTTACGCGACTATTTCGAGGTGTTGCGGTACTCAGCTATGTATGACACAATCAGAATTCACAACATGAAAGCCATGTTTGTATAGTTGTTAAAGTTAAACGCGTACCAACGGCGTTAGAAATTGTAAACGAACTTCTCTTTACGTATTCCACCGACGACAGAACCTCGAATAATTAATTTCTTCTCATTTTTATAATTAATTTCGGCATTTGTGTATAAATATTATTTTATCATCAGTTCTGACAGTTTCAATTAAGAACAGTATTGATTTTACCTCTTAAATTGCTTTTACAAATAAGAATCATGATGGCGCTTCTCTCACAATGCGATTCGGCTATTATTATTTTTTTATAATTTAAGACAATGATCAATGACTCGCTTTTTTTTATTAACAGATTACCGAGTTCCTGCCACGACGAAGAGAAAACGAAATTTATCATATTGTATCGACTTGAATGGTTTAATTAAAATCGGGAATTGGGCGTAAGCTTCTTTTTTTCTAACACTCAGCATCTGCGCGACGTCTTTAAGACGTTCGCGTGTTGCACTTGCGAACGCAATTTTCCCTACGATTGTAGGTTTATATAGCCTGAAGCTTTTTAGATCAGTATGGTTATTGAAAAATTTCAAGGTCTCAAATAACCGAGAACCATCCACATTTTGCGTCTGTTCGCGAAAGAACACCGAGTCGTATTTTATTTTTTCATGTGAAAAACTGAACTCGTACATAAAACTTTTCTCGGTACATTTCCCGATAAAACAGTGGGTTTCGCCCTAAAAGTCCCGCGAGAGTCACTTATTGATATCGTATTTATAGGTATTATAGATTCTGCCGGCTGATTGAATGTTTATGTAACAGAGCAGGGGCGCTTTATCCGCGCCTTGGCTTTAAGATTATTCATATGTTAGTCGAAAAAATCGATTTTTTCTTGCTGTTATTGTTGCGGAAGAAAACTCGCTCATACGTGAAAGTTCTCTTATTAAAAATGATTTTAATTTAATTTAAATAACAGAAAAAGAAACCGATGTATTTGTCGGCTGTCAAAACGAAAAGCTGTGTCATTGTGTAAAAATCCGGAAAGCCGTCAGTCTTCGGTCGGCAAAAGGTCTTTGTTCGGTTGCACCAAAAACTGGCTTATAAAATATTTTTGCACGAATAATTTTTGTTCTCGGTGGGTGGCAATTTAATAAAGGGTTTGATATTTCAGTAATCCTTCTGCAATTACTTGTTTTTCATGTTAGTTCCAGCAATTGCACGCACAAATATATCATTTTACTCATAAAGTTTGTACATAGGTACATTCGTAATTACTTATGCAGTATGTTAATTCATTCAAAATTAGTTTTACGAATAATTTCGAGAAACTTTTAACTCTGAGAAAACGATTTTCCCAAAGATAAGTAATAGTATATAAATTTATATTTTATTAAAGTAAGTGGGCGTAAATTTTTTATAATAAAGAATGACTTAAATTCTTTTTAGATGTTGTTTTTTTGAATAATTTAGGCGTGCGCAATTAGATTTATTACGGTTTACTAACAAAACCACGTTATTAGAAGAAATAAGTTATGCTTTGATGAATTTTGGTTAATTTAGTTTTTTTTGTTGTACCATTAGGATTAACATCAACAATCTTTTTGTGTACGAATATAAGCAGCTACCTAGCATTATTTATGGATTCGTGGTATCATCCGTTCGCTTGTTCAAATTATCATTAAAAGTAATTTCGGTTGTCTTCGAAAAACTAGGGAAGAATAATTTAGTTTTTAATGCATCTGATTGCTTAATAATCAGTCCAAATTCGTTAGTATTTACATATACAATACATAAAGCACTGCATTTGTATTTAATATTTCACAGTTTCGAAGGAATATAAAAGAAGTAAGAGGTCACCGACCCTCATATTTAAATAATAAATATCTGTATCATTATTATGTTTTCATAATATACAACTAGTTGGTTTTAAATTGCTGGAAAATTTCGAGTGATTTGAGGAGTAAACTTCCTGCAATTTCATACCATCGAGTTGTATTCAGCATGAAAATTCCACGAACAGAGTTTTAGAAGTTTTCGGCGGAATTTTTTAGTGGAAATTTTAACGCGTGTAAATTTCCAATTAACTCAACCGTGATTAGTCCATTATGACAAAATTAATGAATCTGATTGGTCTAGAAAACGTGAGTGGAATTTCTATAACTAATACAACTAGTTGGTATGAAATTGCTGGAAATTTTCGATTTCAAATACGAGTGATTTGAGGAGTAAACTTTCAGCAATTTCATACCATTGAGTTGTATTCGACATGAAAATTCCACGAACAAAGTTTTCAGAAGTTTTCGGTGAAAATTTTTAGTCGAAATTTTAACGCGTGAAAATTTCCGATGAATTCAACATTGGTTGGTCCATTATGACAAAATTAATGGATCTGATTGTTCTAGAAAATGTGAGTGGAATTTTCATAACTAATACAACTAGTTGGTATAAAATTGCTGAAAATTTTTGATCTCAAATACAAGTGATTTGAGGAGAAAATTATCTGCAACTTCATACCATCGACTTGTATTCGGCATGAAAATTCCACGAACAGAGTTTTAGAAGTTTTCGGGGGAATTTTTAGTCAAAATTTTAACGCGTGAAAATTTCCAATGAATTCAACCATTATGACAAAATTAATTAATCTGTTTGGTCTAGAAAATGTGAGTGGAATTTTCATAACTAATACAACTAGTTGGTATAAAATTGCTGAAAATTTTCGATCTCAAACACGAGTGATTTGAGGAGAAAATTATCTGCAATTTTATACCATCGAGTTGTATTCGACATAAAAATTTTTTTTAGAATTTTTCTGTGAAATTTTTAGTGGAAATTTTAACGAGTGAAAATTTCAATGAATTCAACATTGATTGGTCCATTATGACAAAATTAATGGATCTGATTGTTTTAGAAAATGTGAGTGGAATTTTTGTAACTTATACAACTAGTTGGTATAAAATTGCTGAAAATTTTTAATCTCAAATACAAGTGATTTGAGGAGAAAATTATCTGCAACTTCATACCATCGGCTTGTATTTGGCATGAAAATTCCACGAACAGAGTTTTTAGAAGTTTTCGGGGGAATTTTTAGTCAAAATTTTAACGCGTGAAAATTTTCAATGAATTCAACCATTATGACAAAATTAATTAATCTGTTTGGTCTAGAAAATGTGAGTGAAATTTTTATAACTAGAACAACTAGTTGTTACGAAATTGCTGGAAATTTTCGATCTCAAATACGAGTGATTTGAGGAGAAAATTATCTGCAATTTTATACCATCAAGTTATATTCAGTATGAAAATTCCAGGAACAGAGTTTTAGAAGTTTTCGATGGAAATTTTAGTTGAAATTTTAAAACATAAAAATTTCCGATGAATTCAACCGTGATTGGTTCATTATGACAAAATTAATGAATCTGATTGGTCTAGAAAATGTGAGTGGAATTTTCATAACTAATACAACTAGTTGGTATGAAATAGCTGGAAATTTTCGATTTCAAATACGAGTGATTTGAGGAGAAAATTATCTGCAATTTTATACCATCGAGTTGTATTCGACATGAAAATTCCACGAACAGAGTTTTAGAAGTTTTCGGTGAAAATTTTTAGTCGAAATTTTAACGAGTGAAAATTTCCAATGAATTCAACATTGATTGGTCCATTATGACAAAATTAATGGATCTGATTGTTTTAGAAAATGTGAGTGGAATTTTTGTAACTTATACAACTAGTTGGTATAAAATTGCTGAAAATTTTTAATCTCAAATACAAGTGATTTGAGGAGAAAATTATCTGCAACTTCATACCATCGGCTTGTATTTGGCATGAAAATTCCACGAACAGAGACTTAGAAGTTTTCGGGGGAATTTTTAGTCAAAATTTTAACGCGTGAAAATTTTCAATGAATTCAACCATTATGACAAAATTAATTAATCTGTTTGGTCTAGAAAATGTGAGTGAAATTTTTATAACTAGAACAACTAGTTGTTACGAAATTGCTGGAAATTTTCGATCTCAAATACGAGTGATTTGAGGAGAAAATTATCTGCAATTTTATACCATCAAGTTATATTCAGTATGAAAATTCCAGGAACAGAGTTTTAGAAGTTTTCGATGGAAATTTTTAGTTGAAATTTTAAAACATAAAAATTTCCGATGAATTCAACCGTGATTGGTTCATTATGACAAAATTAATGAATCTGATTGGTCTAGAAAATGTGAGTGGAATTTTCATAACTAATACAACTAGTTGGTATGAAATAGCTGGAAATTTTCGATTTCAAATACGAGTGATTTGAGGAGAAAATTATCTGCAATTTTATACCATCGAGTTGTATTCGACATGAAAATTCACGAACAGAGTTTTAGAAGTTTTCGGTGAAAATTTTTTAGTCGAAATTTTAACGAGTGAAAATTTCCAATGAATTAACATTGATTGGTCCATTATGACAAAATTAATGGATCTGATTGTTTTAGAAAATGTGAGTGGAATTTTTGTAACTTATACAACTAGTTGGTATAAAATTGCTGAAAATTTTTAATCTCAAATACAAGTGATTTGAGGAGAAAATTATCTGCAACTTCATACCATCGGCTTGTATTTGGCATGAAAATTCCACGAACAGAGTTTTAGAAGTTTTCGGGGGGAATTTTTAGTCAAAATTTTAACGCGTGAAAATTTTCAATGAATTCAACCATTATGACAAAATTAATTAATCTGTTTGGTCTAGAAAATGTGAGTGAAATTTTTATAACTAGAACAACTAGTTGTTACGAAATTGCTGGAAATTTTCGATCTCAAATACGAGTGATTTGAGGATAAAATTATCTTCAATTTTATACCATCAAGTTATATTCAGTATGAAAATTCCAGGAACAGAGTTTTAGAAGTTTTCGATGGAAATTTTTAGTTGAAATTTTAAAACATAAAAATTTCCGATGAATTCAACCGTGATTGGTTCATTATGACAAAATTAATGAATCTGATTGGTCTAGAAAATGTGAGTGGAATTTTCATAACTAATACAACTAGTTGGTATGAAATAGCTGGAAATTTTCGATTTCAAATACGAGTGATTTGAGGAGAAAATTATCTGCAATTTTATGCCATCGAGTTGTATTCGACATGAAAATTCCACGAACAGAGTTTTAAAGTTTTCGGTGAAATTTTTTAGTCGAAATTTTAACGAGTGAAAATTTCCAATGAATTCAACATTGATTGGTCCATTATGACAAAATTAATGGATCTGATTGTTTTAGAAAATGTGAGTGGAATTTTTGTAACTTATACAACTAGTTGGTATAAAATTGCTGAAAATTTTTAATCTCAAATACAAGTGATTTGAGGAGAAAATTATCTGCAACTTCATACCATCGGCTTGTATTTGGCATGAAAATTCCACGAACAGAGTTGTAGAAGTTTTCGGGGAATTTTTAGTCAAAATTTTAACGCGTGAAAATTTTCAATGAATTCAACCATTATGACAAAATTAATTAATCTGTTTGGTCTAGAAAATGTGAGTGAAATTTTTATAACTAGAACAACTAGTTGTTACGAAATTGCTGGAAATTTTCGATCTCAAATACGAGTGATTTGAGGATAAAATTATCTTCAATTTTATACCATCAAGTTATATTCAGTATGAAAATTCCAGGAACAGAGTTTTAGAAGTTTTCGATGGAAATTTTTAGTTGAAATTTTAAAACATAAAAATTTCCGATGAATTCAACCGTGATTGGTTCATTATGACAAAATTAATGAATCTGATTGGTCTAGAAAATGTGAGTGGAATTTTCATAACTAATACAACTAGTTGGTATGAAATTGCTGGAAATTTTCGATTTCAAATACGAGAGATTTGAGGAGAAAATTATCTGCAATTTTATACCATCGAGTTGTATTCGACATGAAAATTCCACGAACAGAGTTTTAGAAGTTTTCGGTGAAAATTTTTAGTCAAAATTTTAACGCGTGAAAATTTCCGATAAATTCAACCGTGATTGGCTCATTATGACAAAATTAATTAATCTGATTGGTCTAGAAAATGTGAGTGAAATTTTTATAACTAGAACAACTAGTTGTTACGAAATTGCTGGAAATTTTCGATCTCAAATACGAGTGATTTGAGGAGAAAATTATCTGCAATTTTATGCCATCAAGTTATATTCAGTATGAAAATTCCACGAACAGAGTTTTAGAAGTTTTCGGTGGAAATTTTAAAGCATGAAAATTTCCGATGAATTCAACCGTGATTGGTTCATTATGACAAAATTAATGAATCTGATTGGTCTAGGAAATGTGAGTGGAATTTTCATAACTAATACAACTAGTTGGTATGAAATTGCTGGAAATTTTCGATCTCAAATACGAGTGATTTGAGGAGAAAATTATCTGCAGTTTTATGCCATCAAGTTATATTCAGTATGAAAATTCCACGAACAGAGTTTTAGAAAGTTTTCGGTGGAAATTTTTAGTGGAAATTTTAAAGCATGAAAATTTCCGATGAATTCAACCGTGATTGGTTCATTATGACAAAATTAATAAATCTGATTGGTCTAGAAAATGTGAGTGGAATTTTCATAACTAATACAACTAGTTGGTATGAAATTGCTGGAAATTTTCGATTTCAAATACGAGTGATTTGAGAGTAAACTTTCTGCCATTTCATACCATCGAGTTGTATTCGACATGAAAATTCCACGAACAGAGTTTTAGAAGTTTTCGGTGAAAATTTTTAGTCGAAATTTTAACGAGTGAAAATTTCCAATGAATTCAACAGTGATCGGTCTATTATGACAAAATTAATGGATCTGATTGGTCTAGAAAATGTGAGTGGAATTTTCATAACTAATACAACTAGTTGGTATGAAATTGCTGGAAATTTTCGATTTCAAATACGAGTGATTTGAGAAGTAAACTTTCTGCCATTTCATACCATCGAGTTGTATTCGACATGAAAATTCCACGAACAGAGTTTTAGAAGTTTTCGGTGAAAATTTTTAGTCGAAATTTTAACGAGTGAAAATTTCCGATGAATTCAACCGTGGTTGGTCCATTATGACAAAATTAATGAATCTGATTGGTCGGGAAAATGTGAGTGGAATTTAGAATTTGTATTTGTAAAAATAATATTGTTTACTGTTTCTATGGTGGATTCATTCTCTTACGATAAACTTTATAGATGAAGACGTTTGTAAAGTTAGAACCTGATTTATTGAAAATTTTAATTTTAAAAGTTGTTTCATATCATTGTACTTTTGTGTTAAATTGATCCACCGGGACAACTACTTTAAAAATGGAACATTGCAATATTGATCTAGTTGTTCTAAGCATTATTTCAAAAGATAAAATCCATAACTCGAAAGTTTAATCTTACAAACCTAACACATTTTTTTGAGATAATGTTGTGGTAAGAATCTCTAAATGTTAACATAATTCTGTGTATATAATCAGCCCTAAACGTCCACCTTTGGACCTAGGCCTTCCCTCTTTTTGCATGTATCTTTACTGTATAATTATCTTATCCCACTATCGTCTTTATGCCTTAAGGTATGTCCCGCGAACTTTAATTTCATCAATTATTTTTTTGTTTCTTAGAAGAACTCCTTTAGGTGGAGGTGTAAAAATAAAACAACGTCCAAAGTTACATTTTGCCAACGTTTCTCCCAACAAGCGTGAGTTTCCTCAATGTTTAAATTTATTAGGCTTTTATTTTTACACCTCCACCTAAAGGAGTTCTTCTAAGAAACAATAAAATAATTAATCACACTTGTTGGAGGATCTAAAAAATTATTTAGAAAAGTTTCAATTTTATCCTTACTTTTGTGTGGAGACATCTTTCACATTTGTTTGCTGACGATTTGATCCAAGTCAACCTTTAGAGCAGTACAATTAAACACCGTGACGTATGGCACTTCTTCTGCATTATTTTTATTAACTATATGCCTGATATAATCAGAAACTGCGTGGCTTCCTTTGTGTTGGTAGAAGAAATTTATAATACTTATACTATAGTTAGATGCTATTGAAAACTTGACATTGGTATTAGAAAAAATTTGAAAAACGCTTCGACTTTTTTGGTTTTTGCAGAAAATCACAACTAATTTTTCAACGTTTAATATTTTATTGCTCATGTTACAAAAATAGTACTAAATATTATTTATTATAAAAGAAAATACTATTATTAATGGGTAACCGTCATTTATTTATCAATTTCAAAGTTTTCATTATTAGACACATCTTCAGAATCACTATTATTCGAAGACAGAAGTAGAGATGTAGTATTAAGAGTGCAATGGAATAAGATCTCGTAGGTTATTTACCTTTGAAGGTCTAATCGGTGGAGGTGACCGGTACAGGGTTCGAATTTCAAGAGTGTTTACGTTGCTGCCTTTAAAGGACTTATTTAGTACAATGTGCTTTTTCTAAAACCCAAGGTACGATTTTTGCAAGTTTGCAAGGATCATTTTTTGTCAAACAGCATCGTCCTTACTTCTTGCAGTTTCAAAAGAGGCTTAGATGTTTTCAAGACGAAACTTTCAACAGCGCTCCTAATATCAAAGAAGTCTTTATCAGTCATTATTTTTAATTTAAATGGTAAAGGATGTTTTCGTGAATTTTGTACTACTTCATCTCAATAGTCTAGAAGTGCTACTCTATTGGTTTTCTTTGTCTTGTTTCGAATTAAGCCGAAGTCCTGATTATTTAGAAAATAGCGTGTCTTCTTACAGGAAAGAGATAGATAACTTTCTTTAAAACCTTCAAGATATAGTTAAATAAGATAAAAACTGAACCATTCTTTTCAAAACAAGTTCATCCTGTTTTTTACTACCGGAAAGGTTACTTATGATATCTAGCAGCATATATGTCACTTTATTTGCCTTGTTTTTTAGGAACGATGCATCGTGACAGAATCACCTGCTAGATTATGAATCTCAAAAAAATTGTACCACAATTGCAGGACGACTTGGAATGCATGGAAGAGGGAGGTTTTGCATAAAGTCAGAAGACAAGCATGTGACGCTCCCTTACTTAGCTTTCATAATAAACTCTCGTTTTTCTTTCTTTGTAAGCTTCCACCTTTTTTAGATAAAGGGTTTTCTTCATTGTACACTGAGTCTTTGATTCGTCATCACAGGCTGCATTTAATCTTTGCTGAAGGGAATCACAAATATCACATCGATCTGATTACGGTTAACCAAAATGAATGTTAAATGTAGTGAAAATTGATTTATAAGGGATGTTTATCTGGTATTACAACAATATTCAAATTTTCAGAAAGATATCTCCGATGGGTATTGTCCCTAAGTGAGTAGCGTCATCTTCTGGCTTGGTATGAGTTAATGTGATTTTCTACAAGATTTTTCACGCACTTGGGAAGCATTGTAGACCTAGACATATGTTTGCTTTGTTTACTTAAAAGAGAGTTTGCGGTTAATAGAAGCTTTGCTGAAATCTAGTGAGTTTATTTTTAGAAATGTCATAAAAGCTTAAAAAGTATTTGTGGCATGCCTTCACAACGGATTTTGTAAAAGTAAGCAGCAACTCGGTCTTTCCTTGCATTTAAGATATGGTTTCTTGGACGCTTTCTTGCAACTGGATGAAGACCTATTAGGCCCAATAGATGTGAGTCTTGCTCATTCTTTGTGGCCAGTTTGTTAGTCTTCCAAAATCATATTTTGTTTGCCAACGTCTACCTTATTAAAACAATGGAACCGCTATCATCTGGGAAAATAAAACTATTGTAAATTATGTTTCTAATAATACTAGAATAAAATGAGACTATCTTAATGTCCTTAATCTTAAGTGACTTAATTCACTAAGGAAATTAGTCTTCATTACCTTTGTTTTCGCAATTAATCAATAACGTATTCTTGTTTTCTTGACAATAAATACTATTTATAAGCAGGTTCAGTTACGCCCGAAAAAATGGAAACAGCTATGTTTATCTAGTTTGAAATGTCACTTATGAGAAAGGCTTAATTACAAAAATAAAAATATAGGAGTTTCCATACATCATTCAACTAGGTTAACAACTATCTCTTGCTAGAAAGAATAATTTGTAAGACACACTTTTTGATTTACTTAAAACACACTTCTTCATCTGCCTAAATACTAGCAAAATCATTGATTCATAAAAACGTCAACGCTTACTTAAGTTTTTCTTATGATCATGTTGTATTATATTATCCTTAAAGGACTTAAATTGAACCATAAAGGTAAGTAAATCTAAAAGTTCTCCTAATATCGATAGATAGCTATTAACGGTCGTTTTGTATTAAGGACCAGTTCTACCAAACTTGGTTAAACTTAATCATTAATTCAATATAATCATATCCATACAATAAACATAACAACGATTGTCTTTTAATCAATTATTAAATTTAACCAAGCTTGGTGGCCCTAAAATAGTAATAGTGATTGTACATAGCTGCAATCTTCATCAGTTCATCACTTTGGAACTATTTTTCCAACGTAATTTTCATGTTCCTCGCCGTGTATTTTTTTATCAGCAATAATATTTGCTTTCTTTGTTTTTTTGTGGTGCTTTTTAGGCCATTCGCAGGCATTCATAGGAATTATAATTAATGCCTGAGAATATGTAACACCTACTTTACTTTGTGAATGCTTGTCAAACACCGAGATATAAGAATGTAAAAAGCAAGAGGCGAAAAATTTACATTTTTAGATAACCATTGAAAATGGCGGCAACATAAAAACCAGATATTTGTGGACTTGTGTTGTTTGTGCTACTCTAATTGTCACTTCCTCCCGTTACTACTCCCCGCCTTATTATAATGAGTTCAGTTTGTTGCGTCAGTTTAATAGTTGTTTTGTTATACATGTTCGATATTAACTCTGTTTATCTTTAACTCTTCTATTTTGTAACGAGCTGTTTAGTACACAGTGCTCGACAATTGCTTTCTCGAAGTCCACAAATATCATGTATAGATATTTGATATTCGTTAGCCTTTTCAATTAATGTTTTCATCGTAAGCGTATGATCTTGTGCGCTGAAGTCTTTTCTGAATTCAGGTTGTTCTTTTGCTTGATAGGTATCTAGTTTGGATCTGTTTGTCAGTATTGTACATCATGTTGAGTAGAGTTGCTTATATTCTCAGTTACCGGTGTTGGTAAATTTTTGTCAGTTGATAACAAACGTAAATGAAAAGAAACTGTTAGGAGACGGAAAGGTAAATAAAATAATTTGGTATTTTTTCAAGAAAAACAAAAATTTATATTTATTTTTCATTGTAATTTTATCGTTGTCGCCTTTTACCCTTTTCATTTTTGTCAAAATATCTTAACCTTGCAGACCATAAACTGCCATAAATAAATTAACAGACACACCATCTAAAAGAAAAAAACAATAAACCAAGCCACATATTTTCCACTCTGAATTTTACTCCTTTAACTCGTGCGGAGTAGAAATCTGGAGTCACTCCAGAACCCATGTGGTGCTAGGCTACTTTTAGTTTGCCCCGGGTATTTGATTTTCCCGGTACCACCCCCCAGTAGAGGATTAGCAAACCCCGTGGGCTAACACCATTATCACGTTGAATTCTTTGAAAGATTCGTTGTTTAAGGTACTGTTTAGATTTTGGATCTCCAATGGTCTTAATTAGAATGAAACCGATGTAATTAATTCGTCCGCCATAGATCGAGAGTCAAAAGCTGATGCCTTGAGAGCGAAAGTTGAAGAAAGATCTTTATATTTTTTTGTATTTTTTTTCGATAAACAAACTTAGCTGCTGAACCAGGTGACACAAGCGACAGTTAAACGTTACCTTTTGACCAAGCAGTGAGTGTAGCACCATCAGATTATCTTACGGTACCACTATGTCTAATTATTATTCCTCTGCTCTTCGAACAACTGAGACCATGTATACCAGTTTTGTTAACAATGACTCCACATACAGATTTTGGAATAAATCGCACCCAAATCTTAGACCCACACAAACTTGAAAAATCCATAAAGGTGCCTTTATATTTTTTGATGGAATTACATCTAGCCATATTTCCGTTCTGGACATTGAAGAACTAAATTTGTAGTTTTACACAAATGAAGATTTTCAATTAAAAAAAAAATTGACCTGCATTTTTATTTTCGACGATTGAACATTGCGTTGGTGTTGTACATTGCTCTAGCTCTTCTAAACATTGTCTATAGGCCAATTTCATAAGTTTAACTACGAGCCCACAAATTAAAAAATGACGTGTTAGTTCTAAAAACTTTTTTTTGTTCTAAAACTATTCAAATTCGAACAATGTTTATCTGGGGCAATGTAGCACTCACTAACTTAGAATTATTTAATATAGCATTTAAAAGTAATTATTTCGATTAATGTGATGCTAACTTCACGGATGTATTGATAAGAACAACAAAGAAAAAAAGAAAGAGAAACAAAAATCGAAATCAAAAGAAACTTGTTGCTATCGTACGCATTTATTATTCGCGCCAAAGTGAACTTAAAAGTATTTGCTTTTTGAACAAGATTTGAACTTGTGCTCTCCAGTTTTGCACCGGATGTGCTCACCAAACACCATCAAGAAGCATATGCCGATCGTACCGCAAGTTGTTAACTTTTGGTGGAAATGAAGAGTTTCCCATACCAAAGCTAATTACATCTATAGTCATCTACTTTAAGTTTGATCAAATTTTTATTGATTTCATCTAGAAGGAACCTATCTTGGGTTGAATCGTTTAACTGTCATTGGAATAGATAGAATTTATTCACAGACATGTAGACTAGTACTTCTTGTGGTTTGGTAATGAAATAACGCGTTTCTAAATTAGAATAGAACTAAAATTACTTATTTCTTAGTATCTAAACTCTACCCTATCATCTGAGTGCAATATAAATTCTACTGCTCTTTTATTGTATATTTCTTATGGTATTTTCGTCTCTGAAACTTCGACCAGGTGTTTTAGTATTGGGTACCAAATTGTACTTCACTTTATTATATTTTTGATCTCATCATCCAATTCCTCCGAAAACCTACTGTCTACCTGAAATACAAACTGAATACCATTTACACTCAATGGTAATGACTTTTTTTATTATTTGTTGAGCATAGGTTTCTTTTTATACTATCGGTATCCGCATACCATTGTTTAGTATACATCTAATATCCTTGGATCACGTGATAAAAGAGGTACAATATTGTTAAAATAAAAAAGATTTTCCTGGATTGGATGTTGTCGAATTGGTAACTGCCATCATCTCCGTTTTACGACATATCCTGAGGTGTTTTATCCGGATTAAAATCTTGGGAATTGAAAACTTAAAACAAACGAAAGAGAAGTTAAGTTATAATCATCAGCAACTACATGGTCTACTAAAAACAAGAACTTACAGTACGCCACGAGACAATTGCTTAAGATATGCTACTATTTAGGTAACGTTAAATAATAAAATATCAAAACTTAGTTCCACGAAAGAAATGTTTGAAAATAATACAAACGTACGGTAAATAAAAGTAAGTTAGAAACAACAAACCAAAAACAAGTGACAGCATTCTGGATTGCAAAATAACTTTATCAGGCTGACACAACGACTTGAAATCCTCCCACGTTAGAAATACCTCTAGTTGAATGGATTTTCAAAGATCATCTGATTAGCCAGACCAGTTATTCCTGTTTCAAAAACACTACATTTTAGTAGTTAGTATAGAAACAAATACCTATGTGTGTTCTTTTCTTGAATGGTGTAGGTAACAGTATTTGATAATAGCTTCAAATTAAACTGTTATCCCTTAAGAAAGCTTGTGTTTGTATGTAATATGTGATAATATTACTCCAATTTTTTTTCTGTCAATTTGCTCTGTAATTTCAGTTTTGGAATGTTTGTTACATTTTCATTTTTGAAATTTAAGCCCACCATTTTTCGTTTCTTTTTTGGTTACCTTTTTTGGCATTGGTTGCCTTATATGATTGTAGTAGTTGTTTAGAGTGGCATAATCACAACCAAAAAGTATCAACGCCAACTTCGACGTGGATTTTACGACAATCCGTACAAAATATTTTAAATAATAATTGCAAATGAATTTTTAATTATAAAATTGTTGGAACAACAGTAAATACTACAACCTCAGACAAATTAGCCATTAATAAAATTACTATTATCGTACTCGATACACCAACACTACATCTCATATTGTCCAAATCTAAAATTGGCACTATTGACTATTATAGTATAAGAAGGAAATTACTGGAAATTGTACCTTTCTTTTTATATCAATCTCACTACTATTAAATTTAATGCATTTTAAATTATATCTAAACCACAATATATTATAAATTAATAAAGAATGTTCAAACAAACACAATCATAAATTTAAAATTTTAGTGTTTTGTATGTTTAAAATTTTATTATTAGAATTTAATTTTTTACATAAATTTAATATACGTAGTACTTATACAGTTTATAATAATAAATTTTTATTGTATAAATTACTTCATTTTGGTCAAAACATCTATTTTGGTGTCAATAACTTTTGCACTAATTACAAGTAATAAATATTTTTGAATAATGAAATGATTTCCTCCTACAAAAATAAGATCAACGCTTCCGCATGATAGAATAAAAAGGACATGTAGGTAGACATATTTTTTGCAAAAAGTAATTTTTATTTCGATTAACTTACTTCTCTATTTTACTATTTATATTATTAATTGTCTGATGGGTAAACCGATTATAGTTTTTGTTCCTTTGTGTAACGATGTTAAATCAATTAATTTCTGTTAATAAATGGTATCTAAATTGTAATGATTAAATATGGATGATTTGCAATTTTTTTATGGAATAATTAATAATTACATACATTTTATATTAAAACTATCGTTTTACATGCAGTGCCATTTCTGAGCTTTAGAAATTGATTAATAGAAAGAACAACCACCAACTTGCACATTAAATACTTTGTACACTTAAAAGTAATAAATCACAGAAAATACCATTTAAGGATTTTGTTTTGAAAGTTGGTAACATCAGTAACGTACAATGAAATCTTTGAACATACATTATGGTATAAATTTATAGGTATTGCTAGGTATGAAGCTGCTATTGAAGATAATGGGAGCAAACAACATTAGTGACACTTTGAAAAGATTAACTAGATTGTAATTTGTTTATATTACTGAATACTGATCATCTTTTATATTATTATTATTTGGATTAGAATCACTGAAAAATTACCAAAATAACTGACTTCATGATGTTTTGACGTTTATACTATTTCTTTATTTTACTCTAAGATAAGTGTTGCTTTCACGAGATGATAATTTTTTATGGTTTTTCTTTTTAATAGACCTATAGCCAAATTCGGTAAGGACTTTTACTTCAGAAAAAATTAACTAATCCACAAAGGTTACAAAATTTTTGATTTGGTATCGTTGATTGAAAAGATTTGAAAGATACACAACGCATAGAAATAGTATATTAAAGAACTAGTTTCAGAAGACGCATTTTATAAGACGAGTCGATAAAATGCCTTCTGAAACGAATTCTTTATACTATTTTTTCTATTTTGTGCTTTTCAGATTGATTTTGAAATAAAATTTTGCTAGTTCTTAAATTTAGGGAATTTTGAAGTGCAATTGCTAAGGTGGCAATATTTTATTTAACTTTGGTTTAAATGCTAGTTTAAGTTTAATTAGTACATTTATCATATGTTTTATTTAAAATAAATGGGTGGAAATAAAAATAAGTAGATAAATAAATCTACTGAACATTAATTATGATTTACAATTACAGTTCAAAATTTCTGTATTTGGTAAAACAAATAAGTAACAATAGATAAATGTTTAGTCCAAAATATTTTAGTAATTTTGTAAACAGGGTGTTTATTATAAACGTTTAAATTCGAAAATTTTCAAATTAAAAACTTAGGTTTTTTAAATGGAATTTTTATATTGTTTTATTAAGAATTAAAAACCTATAGTTTTGTTAAATATGTCCTACACATATCTCTAATATCTGTCAAGATATTTCCATTTTTCCAATTAGCTAGATTATATTTGTTAGCAGGACATCGTATGAATCGCAGTAGCCATGAAGGTAAATAACCAAGTAATTTATAAAAAAAAATTTATAAGAGAATATTTAAGTTTTACTCAATATCCCTTCTTAATAAATGTTCAAATAGGCGACCATCTTGTTGAATACACATATGTATCCGTTTTTTTTTAGGTTCCGTCTCACTTTAGATAACATTAGAGGTGTCACTGTGCGACAAACTTGTCGAATTGCGTTTTTCATATCTTCCCTTGTTGTTGGTTTGTTGCATATACTCGGTCTTTTATGTAACCCCATAAGAAAATCGCATGACCTTGGTGGCCATGATATAAAGCCTCCACGTCCTATCCATTTTCGTGGGTATTGCTGATCCAAGAATTCCCTTGCCTCGCGATAAAAATGTGGAGGTGCACCATCATGTTGCAGCAACATATTTAGGCGTTTTATTAAATTAACATCTTCAAGTAGCGGAGGCATTTCCTCACGTAAGAAAAGTAAATAGCTACGTCCAGATAAAGGCTCATCAAAAAAATAGGAACCGATAATTTGGTTGTGAAGGATACCAGACCACACATTTACTGACCAATGATTTTGATTTTGAACTTCCCGCATCCAGAAAGGATTTTCAATCGCATAATGATGCATATTATGCCGATTTACAGATCCATTGCTTTTGAACGTTGCCTCATCAGAAAATATAATGTTGCACAAATAGTCGTTAGTTAACTGCAATTGTTGATTCACTGTATTACAGAATCGAACTCGTCTTGCAAAATCATCTTCTTGCAATTCTTGATGAAGCTCAATAAGATATGGATGATATTTATATTTTTTGTTGTTCGGTTAACATTTGATTTGGTAGTGTCACATAACGTCCCTAATGTTCTGCAACTAACCTAGGGATTTTCTGGAAGATTTAGCAATATTTGTAGTTCTTTGTCTTCATAATCTGCTTCATAATACGACAAAAATTGTTTGCATGAACACGTAGAATTCAAAAACAAAATAAAATACTGGGTGTTTCATTTAAAAAAAACCATACTTTTTCATGCCCTGGTTTCCTGACTCACCCTGTATATCTTCCAATATTTTTAAAGTATGTGCGTTTTTTACCATTACCTTGTGGATGATAAATTTTTTTCAAAAATAATATCAGTTAAGCATAAACTTACTTTACTATATCGTTGAGACACCCTGTACAGTGTGTCTACTTAAGTTGGCAACATATAGATAACTTTTTATTATTCATTTTAAGGAAAAAGTTATTATTTATAAAAAAGTTCTTCATGTTCTAAAATCGATACAAATTTATAATCATCAGATATTGAAATTTTTCAGTCGTATACGAGGTTTATCAACAAATGTCATGAGTTTGGTACAGGAGCAAGGTACCTTTATTTGTAATAATATCGAAAACTGTAATTATTAAAAGTTGTTCAGAATAAAAACTATATTTTAATATGCAATTACATCGCTCTACTTAAAAATTTTTTATTACAAATTTTACCCAAATTATTGATACCGAACATTGATCTTTTGTTTATTACAACATGATAACTTTTCCGTTTGGTTCAGAAAATATTAAACAAATTAACAACAAGTTTTTCTGGCCGCTTTCATTTTTGGTCGCTCTTGGGTGACGTCAACTATCAACATTTTCTTAACTTACATAAAGGTATTGACTTGACTGGTAATGTCAAGTTTTTCTGTCATGCCAATTTAAGTAGACACACTGTATAAATGCTTAGAAATGATTGGTTTTGTCAAATAATTGACCTTACGAAGTTGCTCGTGTGGTGTTCTACATCACCATCGAGGTACAAAGTCAATCTGAAAATCAATTGTGTACATGATTTTGTTACTTCTTGTTTGTGTCGATTGATTTCCTGAATTTACTTATTAGTAAATAAATGCGTTTAACTTACATTGCGTTTGGTCAACCAGCAAGATGTAGTCAACAACTGCAAGAGTAAACGCATATTGGTCAAGGATTACAACCGCTCTCACTGAATTAATCAAAGCCCAATATTTCTAAAGGCTTTACTACATATCCCACTGACAAACAACCCGCATTTATCACACACTATCAAATTCATCTGTGATTGGATAGAGGGATATTGGGGTATATAATAGAGAACAAAATGAAATCGGATAAGTTAAGAACACACACGAAGAGAAGGACTGTGAATTATGAGAGGAAGATTAATAAGAGGCAGCACAATGTGATTTTATATAAATGGGGAACACAAGATAGGAGATTATATTATGAAAAGGTGTGGGACTTTGAGAGAGAGGAGGTAGAAAAAAAGGGGAAAGGATGGAGACTTACAAAATCAGGAGAGGGTGCAAAGATAAGAGACGGAAGATAAATTGTAGCAGAAAGAAGGCCGATGGGAGATATAAATTTAAAGAATAAAAGAAAATGAAAGAACTGGGAACAGGTATTGGTGGGATGTTCAGAGGAGCGGTGTAGAAGATGAGGCGATGAGAAGATGTGATGAGGGAATGTGAGGGGTTAATAGAGGAAAAGAATGTTGATTTAGGGAGTAGGGGAAGGCGTAACGTTAATAAAAGAAATGCAACAAAAAAAAGGGAAAGGGTTGAGAGAAAATGAAAAGATTGTTTTAGTTAAGGTACAGCAAAAAATAACGAAGTAAATTTGTTTACAGTTGCTTGATCGTTTTGCGGAAGAAAGTATCTGATTGAATAGATCTAAGTCAGTCTGTTTCGTAGATCAAAGTCTTCAAATTGTAGTGAGTGAGTAATTTTACTTTAAACAAAATTGCTAGAGGTATTAAATTAGTATTCAATGTGTAGTTGTAAAATCAGCAGAAGAATAATTAGATGCATCCTTTATAATAGGATCACTCAATACTGACCAGAAGAGAAAGTAGATATAGAAGTCGAAAAATAATAATAGAGGTGAGACAAGAAAACCAAAGCAATAATAGGTAATTGCGGTACAGAAAGTAAAACTAGAAGTGCGAAGACAAGCAATATTGTAGTAACAAGGGTGCAGAATCTTCTAAAAGAAATCAACACCAAACGGCAATACCAAACACCATATCTTGCAAAACATATACATATAAATACATAACACACGAGTATACATAATAATAGTAATTCAAATGTTTTATCAACAACAGTCGTCAGTGTTCTTTTCTACACTTCTTTTATTCAATCTATTCCTTTTCCTTTTTTTCCTAATAATACTTTTATTGCTCTTTCTTTTATTTTCAATTCATCACACTCCTCCCTGATGTGTTTGAAATTTTTCCATCCGTTTTCACCAGTATTTGTTTAAATTTTCTTCATTTCCACTTCTGAACCTTGCTGTAATTTTTATTCTTTAGAATTCTTCTATCTATAAAATATTTTGGTATTTCTTGAGTTATTAATTTCTTATTCAATTCATTGTATTTGCCTTCCTTTACCTTTGATCTTTTCTCTTGTACCTAATTTTCTTTATTCCTCCTATGTCGTCTTCAATATTTCTTCCTTCCTCTCTTAACGTGTCTATCTCCTCGCTTACATACCGTTCGCTTTCATAATTTTTTCTTTTCTTCGTTACCTATTTGCAGCACTTACATTGTTTTTTCTTCTTTTTATCCCTTTTTCGTACCTCATTGCCCTTTTCCCAGTCCGTATTTTAATCTGTTCTAATTTACATTCATCACTTATTATGTAGCTTAGCGTTTCTTTTTCTAGTCCCATTGTACATTTAAAAGTACCTCACATGAACCTTCTCTAATTCATCCTATTATTTCCTTCCCCATAACTTTGCTCTGTACATTATGACACTTTTCAAAAAATTTATCTTCTTTTGTCCATTCTTTCTTCTAACCCCACACTTTCCCTACAATCCTATTTATCCTCTGCGTTAATTTCTTTATATGTCCTTTATGTTTATTGTCTTACCTTATTCTGTATCCCAAATCTCTACACTCAACCACATTTTCGATCTGCCCTACTCTACACACCAACTTTCTTTTTTTTCTTATTTCTTTCTTTTTTGGAAACCATTAGTTTTATTTTATTTACATTTGCCATAAGTTTTTTTCAGTAAATATCTCTATAGCACTTTATATATTTCTCTCATTGCTTCCAAATCTACGTGTATATTTTTTTCTTTCACTATATTTTATAATATTTGTCTATCCAAATTGTCAAACGCCGCTTTTATGTTGATAAACATGGAGTACATCTTCCATCTTTTTTTTCTATTTATTTGTTCATTATTTGTGTCAGTACATAAATATTATCAGCTACTCTCTTTCCACTTTCACTTCCTAGTTTGCCAATCAGATAGTACTTCTTTTCCTCCATCTTCTTCTCCAGGCGTTTTCTTAAAATTTTTAATTATTTTCTACCTTCTTCTTTATATAATGGACATATTATCGCCTCTTTCCACTATTTTGAAAAACCTTTACCTTTCCATATTTTATTAAATATGCTTCTCAATATTTCCCTCATTTTCTCTACTGTCAACGTCCAATATTTTCCTTGAGTTCCATCTGTGTCTTCCGTTTTTCCTGTTTTAACTTGTTTTAATGTTTCTTTTACTTTTTTTATATAAATCACTCGTATCTTATTTTTTTCTTCTTTGCTTACACTTGTACGTACTTGTCGTTCTGATTTTTCTTCTAGCAGTTCTGTACAATATTCTGTCCTTTTCATTTGAACTACACCCGCTCTTCCAGTTTTTTTCTATATTTAGGTAACCCCATACTTGTATTCTTCCTCCCCCTTTTTTACATTCTTCTCTATGATTTTTTCATCTTCTTCTCCCTTCTCCCTTTTCTCATTTCTTTTTTTTTTGTTTTCCCACACTATTCCCCCTTTCATTTCTTTTTTTTACTTTTATGTTCTCTTTATACTTAATCTTGTCTACTTTGCTTTTCATTTTCTTTATTACATTTTTTACTTCTTCTCCTAGTGTGTTCATTTTTTTATCTTATATATTTCTATAGTTTTTTTCTGTCCATATTTTCCTTCATTTCCACATATCTCGTTTTTTCTATTCTTTCTTGTTTTCTTTTGCAGATATACTGTCAGTCTGATTCTTCTTTGTCCCCTACTCTAAATGTCTATGTCTTCTTTACTTTTTTCGTAAACTATTACATAGTTGATCACTAATTCCTCTCTTCCTCACATGTATATTCTCCTTTACTTATTTTCTCCATATTTCTATTCATAATTGTCCACCCTCTTTCTTCGCACATTTCTAATAATTTTCTGCCTGTCCATTCATTTTTTTGTTCATTGAATTCCCTATTCTGGTATTAAAATTTCCCATTCTTGTTTCTTTAATCCAAATATTTTATGTTTAGATTACATTTTCCCAAGCTTTTCCAAGTATGAAGACCATCCGTAACGGGTGAAAGTAATTTTTCTAGAAAGTTAAGTTATTAGTTTGTTTTGTAGCCAAAGCGGGTGTCAAAATGTCCTACTTCGTAACTGTTTAGGAAAAATAAAACCTTTCGTAAAATTTTTGAGCTATGCAAGTTCTATGGTACCATTTACAAATAATATTTGTTAAAATTTTTGTGCACCCCAAAACGTGACCATTACACCTCTCCAACCGTCTTTTCTTTTGCAAATTTTTCCAATTCTGCCTGAATTCTTTTCTCCTTTTGGTATCTTCCATTTTTGTAACATTCATACTTATTAATTTTTATTCTTTTCAGTTGTTTATGTCCTCTAAATGCCATTAACCCAATTTTTTTGTATTTTGTTTTCATTGAATTACGTTTCACAATTTTTTCTTAACAATTACGTTTCTGGGTACTTTTTCCGCTGTCCCACTTAATTTATTGATTTGCTCTCATTACGGTTTTATCCTCTTCCTCTTATGTTGACGATTCATTTTTATTTTCATGTTAGGTACGTAGTGTTTCTCTCGCTTTCCGAACCCTTTCGTTTACTCATTATAGTTCCTAATTCCTAAAAACCTTATTACAATTATTTTGTGTATTTTATGTGAAATTATGTACCTACCTGTGTGTTTGTAGTATCAATATATATTTTAAATTAACTTTTGTGGTATGTATCCTTGTCATACAAAACTTTAAAAGAATTTAATTTCTAACGAGTTCTTTAACGAGGAATTAATTATTCGATAAATACAAATGAACGGGTGTAACTTTAGATGAAAAATATAACAAAAACCTCTTTGAGGTAAATGTATTTTAAAAAGGGTTGTTTTATTATGATTTAATAAATGAACTTTTCGTTACTTTTTTTTCTCCGCCGAGGCCCGAGATTGAAAACACGCTTTTTTACTTTTTCCCAACATAAAACAAAGTTTGGAAAACTCATCTAAAAACGTATGTATGCACGAGGTGAATCGACTTTTTCACTCAAACTGTAGCTGTCGCCACGAATTGAACCACGGTCATCTAAATCGAATTTACGGCTGCGATATTGAGGGCTTTGTCGGAACACCATGGAGGGTTTTCGATATGCCATATATTATTTTAAAATTTGTCACAAACGTATGTTGCATTTCCTATTTTGTTTTCTCTTTTTCCGTCTCCCTTTCGTTCCGGTAATACGTTATGCATTAATAAAAAGACTATTAACGCGAAACAAAAATGACCACAGATTAGGAGTCGAGTGAAGGATATCGGATTAAGATGGTTTTATCTTTTAAAAGCGGTTTGCGCAAGGATCGTTGAGGGCTTCGTAATTAAGAAGGGTGGAAATTCATCAGAATGGATTTTAAAATTAATATGTGGAAAAATAATTTTTTCCCGTATTAGTTTGGATCAAATATTTGCGAGCAGTCGTAAGAAACGTATTTCGAAAAACAATATCATAAGAGATGTCTCTAAATACTGATTGGATGTGTGCCATCAAATGTTTTATTTGCTCTCTGAGATGGACCAAGGAAATATTGGACGCGTAGAAGCGTAGACTGTAAGCAACATCTGGCGCTGGCGTTTTGTACATCGATATAAAAACTATCAGTCACCGGGAAGCGTCGCAGTGGAAAGAGAAACACATATCTTTGGCTTTTCGGCCAATAAAACTTGATTCGGGGATTCTTGCTAAATCGTCCTATTTATGGCACTCCTGACTGTGTCCGATAACAATTCTATTTCTGTTCTTTCATAGATGCAGGTATAAAATAAATATTGCCCCGACATTTGTCGTTTTCGATCGGATCAGCAATTTTTTTTAATGTGGAAGTTTAATTGTGGACGTGTAGTGTACGATGGTTTTCGATATGAGAACGGGACACCCCGTCGAGCTTGAGCATTAGACTAGGTTCACTTCGGGGGGTTCGCGACCCCGGCCCTCGGCTCTATTGCAACAACTAATTATAACACTCATTACCAAAGTTTATTAATCAATGTTCAATAGCAATCATAGCCATTGGGCCGGTATTGTTATGATGATGTCCGCCTTGTCTGTTAATATGATGAACCTGTTATAGAAATACGGTCCGCATGATGGGGCATGATTGAAATTGTGATGGAGTTCCATACTGATGAATTTTCGAACGTAAGAATTCCATCCCTCTCCTTCGCATCTTTCTTGCATTTAGTGCCTACCGATTAAACATAAAAAGAGTAAAGGTACACGACACGTATCTATTCGTAATTAGGAAACGTGAAACATCAAGATTAATCGGCGTTAAGTTCTACTTAGAAAATACATCAATATTACAATACCATATCTAAGAAAATGCACGTAATTGCGTTTACAAGCTAAAAAACATTAATCACGTCTTTAAATTTAATTACTCTTAAGTGAGAACTGTCTAATAAATTAATTGAACTTTTTTTCCTATGTTAACAACTACAATGGAATTTTCGAGGAATGTTCGCAGTTTATACACAACAGAATTCACATGAGGGCGGCGTACTTCGTGTTCGTTTTTGAACTTGAAATTATGTTAAAATCTAATTGGAATTGAGGAATAAAAATTATTCCATCTGCATTTCCTCTTTTTCGCTTTTTTTGTTTAAACACATTTTCCTTTATTAGCATTCGCAATTATCGCTCTGCTCTAATGCCTTTTCTAAATTAAATGCTAATCTCGATTGTAACAAAAATTGATGTTAATTATAAAAAAAATTCAATTATTTCAAAAAGTGGACTATGACAATTAGCGTATTGCGAACGTAATGCACGATAATTATTTTAATTGAATTGAACGACCGAAATCTTCGACAAATAACGAAAACAAATTTGACTCGAACGAAAATAATTTTCATGTTTAAGAAAATTAATTTTCCCACTTAAATTGATTGGATTTCGATTCGATGCCTCGGTGATTATCTTGTTTCGATTTGGTTTAATATGTTCGGGTCAATTATTGTTTATTGGTACCGTAAATAGTTTGAGCGCAGCGTGTTATTACGGGGAAACTCAATAACTATAATTATTTAATGGGTTTATTAATTTTAAAACTGCATTTTTTCTCGTTTTGTCAATGATATTTGAGAATTCATCTATGTGGAAGTCGAAAAGTAAAACGTGTGGTGTTACATATAGGGTATGAAGTCGGTTAACACTTTATAAAACACATTGAACTGAACAGAACTTTATTAATTCAAATTGTTTTTTTATAATATAAACTTGACAACACTTGGGTAAAATGTCATTATTGATTATTTTTAATTTCCAATGCAACGATAAAACATCTGTGCAAAAACTAAATAATAACTACCCCCCCCCCCAAACTTTTAGTAAAATTTGTTTTGAAAATGTACGTGTCGACCGTATCTGGTGATTGTAGTTGGCTTGGATGATGGGTTAAGGTGTTTTTTGGGAATTTTGGCGAGCACCATTGCCGTTTCCAGAGACGTTTTCGACGTGTAAATCTTACCCTTCCATGAATGCTGGTTTTAGCCGATCTAGCGAAATGGTTTTCTGTTTCATACCTAATTGTATCTTATAGAATTTATCTGACCTAGAGATAACTAAGTAGGATGGATCAAGCAATGACTTTTGAACTTAATTTGTGACAAAAACATAAAGGCTGCTGCTGAGCTCCTTGTTAATGTATATGGTTTCTTCCCGCTGATGCGTAATAAGGTTTAACAGAAGACATGTATGATCTTAATCTGCTTACATAGGTTGTAGGGTCTTCAAAAGAGGTTTTATCGAAATAATTGCCTAGGTAATCTTAAACTAGTACCGTACAATATCTCAACAACTGATAATTCAGCATCTTGCCGAATGACCGTGCGGAGACCAAGTAAAATTGTGGGTAAAATTTCCGTCTAGCGATGTAAGGCATGACATCGGATTGCCGTTTTTAGTTATCGGTGCCACCTCTCAACCAAGCCATTTGATTGTGGGTGGTAAAACGTTGTTCGATTATGTTTAATTTCTAAAAGGTGCGACAACTCTTTAAAAGGCTTGACTCAAACTGACTTCCCTGATCCGTTGTGACAACTGATGGTGTTACAAATCTGAATATCCATCCCACAAAAAGATGTTGCCACTGTTTCGGCCGTGATATTCGTTATTGGGAACCGATCAATACAAGTTAGACAGTACCGATACCCCTCGGAGATAGGTAATGGTCCGACTAGGTCAAAATGAATATGTGAGAACTTAGAATCCGTTTCTCTAAAATTTTGAATCGGATTTTTGATATGTTTAGCTACTTTGACCCGTTGGCAGGCAAGACAATTTCGTGACCACTCGGCACAATCCTTTTTCCGTAATGAGTCATATTGATGCTTTAATGCCGGGGTGAGAAATATTATGGAACATGTTAAAGAAACGTTTGAGTTAGGGATTTTAAAAAGTTGCAATTTTAACAAACCCCCACTCTTATGATACGTGTGGAGTTCTTCGCATTTTTCCTGTTCTCTGCTTAGAGCGACTAATTTATGTAAATCTTTAGAACTTACTGACAGAATGCTTTGAGCAGACGTTGACAGGCCTTAAAGCCAAAGCAATTTTAATTTTTCAAGGTTTTTTTATCATCCAGTAATTTAATTTAGCGTGATCAGAATCTGCAAAGCATTCAATTAAGCGTTTTTTCAATTTTGTGTCGTCTTGAGCAGTCCAGCAGTGACAAATTGCGACTCCACTTGTATAAACCATAATGCCGGATTTGGTTTCCAAAATGGTGGCACTTTAATTGCTATTCTTTTAATTTCGTTTTTGTTTTCGTTTTCCATCACGTCGGGGTCACCAGTGTGAAGTCGGTTAACACTAATCACGAATAATACATTGCACTGAACAGAACTTTATTAGTTAAATTTTTTTTTATAATATAAACTTGACAACACTTGGGTAAAATGTCATTATTGATTATCTTTAATTTCCAAAGCAACGATAAAACATCTGTGCAAAAAGTAAATAATAACTAGATGAGGTGCTACATGGGGTATGTCCTCAAAATATGAGCACTAATTTTAACAGGAGATGATGGTTCATGCCAAATGCAATAGTTTTACCTAAAAAAATAGAAGAATAGTTTCATTTTTGTTTGCTAGGTTAACTGTCAAAATTTTTTACTTTGGCAAAAAAGGAAAAATTGAAGAAATAACAAGCATTCATTTTCCATGTCTTCCATAGTCAAACTAGATTTCTTATAAAGAGATCGTAAAAAAATAAGTTCAACGTACTGTACTGAATACTTTAACAGCAACCATTACATCTTTTTCTAACTTATTTTATAAAAAATTGCATGAAGTTGGTAAATATCTTTTTTCATTACAAATTATTAATTGATTGAACTATAGTAATGGCAATCTTACTTTGGTTGCATTTTAAGTTAATTACATCTAATGTGTTTATTAAACTGCGGACTTCGAAGAAGCAACACAAATTAATTTGTTTTTTGACTACTTTTTGCAGCAATTTGCAAAAAGCAATTTTCATTGCAAAAAGTAAATTATTTTTTGCACTAGGATAAAAAGTAGCTTTATTTTACTTTTTATTATTTTTTATTTTTTTGATCGTAGAAAAAATGTTGTGTGCAACATGTGCAAAAAGCATATTTATTGCACGATGCATGAAGCTTGCAGCTCGAGAGGAAGTCGCACTTTTTGCACTAGTTTCACAAATAAGTATTGACAGATTCAGACGCTCATAAACATCCGGCATCACCGTGTCAACATTCAACACAAAAAAAACTTGGCAACTTTCATTACCCTATTAATTGTTAAATAATTAATACATACAAAAAAATGTTAGGCGTTAGATTGGTACGAATTTTTACGTCATACGTGACGTGCAACCAAAGTAAAATTGTCATCACCAACCTACAGAGTTCTACAATCACGTGCACTGTCCACGGCTGTTTAGATATTGACTGATCACTGAAGCATTTTACAAAACTCCTCTACGCCACACTAAATATAGGGTGTTTCTAAATTTATGCGACAAAATTCAGGAGGTGATTGCTTGTATAAAACTAAGATGGGTCTTTTCTATAACAAAATTTCTTCAGCCCACCTCTTTCCGAGATATCACTTATAAAAGGTGGTGACAACATCAGTGTTTGACTTCAACCTACTACAATTTGAATAAACATTAAGTAAACACGGCAAATGAATTGTCGAAGTGACAGCAGCCTACTATTCCAAAACTTAGTAATTAAAAACAAGGTATAACAAACAAGCAAAAAATTATAAATCCTTGTGTTTATTTTTTTCTTCTGTAGCTATTGGTTTTGGGAAAAAAATTTTTAAATAAAACAAGGATTTTAAGTTACAATTTTATTTCACAAAACTTAATCTCGAAAAAAAGTTTTGATATGAAATAAAGTAAGGGTTGCTAATTTCACCCCCGTATAATGTAACAGGAACATTGAAAAAATACCCGTGGTTAGTCCTTTGCAAGTGCACGAAAATTACAGAAATTCAAGTTTCTGGCTTTACTGAAAAAAATCAAAACTCAATTTTAGTCACCACCTTTTAAGGGTGACGTCTCAAAAAGGGGTGGGCTGGGAAATTTTGTTATAAAAAAGACCCACCTTAATTTCATACGAGCAATCACCTCCTGAATTTTGTCGCATGAATTTATAAACACCCTGTATGTATTATTTTATTTCTGTGGTGGTTTGCTTTGCGATCATATTCTTCGTTTAAATACTGATTGCATACTACGTGATCAAAACTACTAAGTGGTACTAAAACTCTGTTTGTAAATTTTTATTAACATTTCGGTTTAAATCGATTTTGCTTGACTGGAACTACACTTCTGTTAGATAGGCAGTTTGTGTACGTACTCCGTTCATTTTTTCTTTACCACAAAGTTTAGTGAATCCTGAGGATTTAATTTCTTCAATCGGCATGTATGTAACATGGTTATAATCTTAATTTTCGTATATTATTGTCATGTACAGGCAGGTGTCAATTTGAAAACTTTCAATGCTGATATCTCGTAAAATAAGATACCTGTCAAAACGCCATTTGACAAGAAAAGGTAAAGGGTACTGAACCATCATACCTCAGTCAGGAGGCGAGTTCCTTCCTAGGCTCCATACCCCTTCTTTGAAATGTCAAGTAACAAACCTTACTTATAGTATTCTCACAAGAGTATTTTTACAAATTAATACAGAGCCTTACAAAAAAAAACAATTCAACATAATAAATTTTATTATTGAAATGCTGTTTCATTTAACTAAATGCTCACATTACAGCGGTTCTTAAGACACAATTTCAATTCTTTCAGCTCAACTGTACACCTTTTTCATTTAGAATAAAAGTTATTAATTTGATTTAAGTATTCCAGTTTTAAGGTTATTTACCTTGAAGTATAAACCGAACTAAATAACTTTAATAAAAAAAGAAGATACAATAAAACATAACAAATAAAGTAAGAAATTTCTCCTACTTTTTTGTGGAGATGAATACTACTCATTGTGACCTTTAATTTGAGGTGCAGCCATTTTACATTCAACTGTGGCACTAAGGAGGTATGGTTCTCCCTACCTTATAATATTTTCTGTCAAATCGTGTTTTCCCAACTCTTTTATTTTATGAGATACTTTCATCAAAAGCAGTGGCGGCTCGTGGTCAATCATACTGGGAGGTCAAAAATTAATTTAAAAAATAGACATACTTAAAAATATAATTAACTCAAATGCACCGCAAAATTTTATACAATCTACAATTCTGTTCAAAATATAGCGATTTTTCGAAACATTCTCATTAAAATCTCTAAGGGATTTTCTGTAAGCATTGCCTAGCTGTGTACGAATATCAACATTTCCTACGGTTGCAAAATTTACCGAGCATTTCATGTGTTCTGCAGACGAAGCATGTTTTTTATTTCCTCTTTTAAATGTTTTAAATCTCTTACACCGAATTTGCACTATAGCGAGTCTGACGAGTCTTTAGAAAATAATAAACAAACAAAACAATAAAATACATTTGATACTTCACAACCACATATCCAGTTAGCTAAATCGTACATTACCTTGCGAAAGTTTCGATGAACATCTTTATTTTTGTCTTTGCTAGTTTGTCGTAAACTTAGTTCTGGCAAAGGACGTCCATTTGCCTTGAACTCAACTAATTTTGTAAAATTAAGTTTGTTAGCACTTTTAGTTGTTTAATAATCTGCACTACCGACATTTTCTATTATAGCGCATGCACACGCGAATCAAAAATAGTATTTTTACAAAACAACACAACAACAGTAAAACATATCAATATAAATTCTTAAATTGATTTAAAACACGCAAAAATCGAATCAAAAATCGAGCGTAGTTGTACACCCTATACGTAAACTGCGGGATCCGGCTCATGACCCAAAGTTGATTATTGTTTCGGACGTTCGCGTTTATTCGGGCGCTGCACGTTTTTCGAGTTTTTCCGGGTAGATCTAATTCAATGAGGACAATTCGCACCGCCAGCCCAAGGTTGAAGAGGATGAGTTACGAACGACGGCCGATAAATTTTAAGTTATTGTACTTGCGACTTAATTACCTATTTTAATAAAACACGTAATAATGAATATTTTTTTATATATTGTCAAAAGTTTTCATATTGACATACTGTGTATGTTTCAAAACAGGTTAAAAAATATAAATTTTGACTAAAGTAGGCCAAGAAAAGTTCTGTTCTGACAAAGGCGCACACAAAACAGTCTATTAATCGGTTTTAGAAGAAAAAATGAACTGATTATGTTCAGGCGGATCTTGATACAACTTACTTCTGAGGGAAAAAGGATGGAGGGAGGTGGGAAGAAACAACATGTTGTGACGTAAATTAAGTAAATGTGTAAGCATGAGTAGAAGAAGGAGTGAGAGAGTTTATCTAAACATAGAGGTAGATAAATCAGATAGAAAAAAGAAGATGGCGATGTGTTTAAAAAATAAACGAGAAAATAAATACAGAAAAATGTTTTGACGCTTTTTTTGAGCTATAGAAGGACACGAATTAACAGTAAAAAGTAAACTTTGTTGCAAAGAAATACGCGGAATGGAAAACGTTGTGTGTTGTAGGGAGCGAAAGAAGTCAAAAACTGCTACATGCGTCTACTAGACAAAGTATCGAGAAAGTTTATACTATATTAAAAGAACGTGTAATGAAGTAATAGAATTTGGCGGAGAGGGAAATAAGACAATTGATAGAATGAGTAATAGTGAGCACAATTACTTCACAGAGAATTGAACTGATACATTAAAAAGCTCTAGAATAGAATAGTTTGGTAGAAGAGGGAAATTACTAACAATGGGACATGAATAAAAAAGAAAATAACACGCGCTGTTTGCAAATATAAACCGAGAAACATTAAAAAATCGTATTAAGTAATGTTGAAAGCGACAAGTAAACCAATTATGGTGGAGGGAGATGTAAACCCCAGAAATATCATCTTGGAGTCATCTATTACAGATTGGAGACGTGGAATTAACTAGAATTTGGGCTGTGACGAATCAGGGTAAGTAGCAACTTTTGTTAAGAGAAGCTAACAGTCGGAAATCTATGGTACGTTGGTGATTGAAAGAGTAATAATTAAGTGAGTGAATACTAAGTCGGTGAGAATGATAAATTAAATACCCATAGAATCATCAGATGGACATGAGAAAATTAAATGAATATTTGAATACATTTTGAAATGGTAAGTGAAGAAGAGCTGAAATGCTTGAAAGAATCCCAAACACAAAAGGGACGGAGGAACGGTTTAGGCGAAAATGCTTGTTTTCGATTGTTGAAAAATTACATGAAACCGTCCAGTGTAGCCATTAAAGACCTTGATGGAAAAAAGAGTGCGATTTCTTAACCCTCAGTGTGTTTTTAAAAAGAACGGTTGACCTTGAAAACAGCTAACAAAGTGAGGGGCGTAGAGGTTACGAACATACCATTCTGAGTTGTCAGTGTGGCTTAGAACGCTTGAAAATAATTATTTTCTTTGCCTAACTTATAAACTGGTATTTCACGTTGAAAGTGTCGAAGTTTATAGTTTAATAATTAGATTAATGGTTATGACAACTATGTTTACCATAAGTTGCTACAACACTCTTTGTACATTATTGGCATAGGTCTGATGAAGCAATTACTCTAGTTGTAAAACGTTGCCGTTTGCCGATAACCTACTACTTTAAAAAAAAAGGGCCCAGACGTGATACCATCTGGCAATCTTCACAAAAATTTATCTAGGAAGGAAAAAAACTAAGACTGGTTTATGTTTTAATATTGACATAGTTGCCTAGTAAGCTATTAATCAATGAACAAAATTATTGATATCAAAAAATAACGATAAATGAATTAACAGAGTTTAATCAGCATATACATCAGAATATAAATTTGTTCAAACTTATCATAAATTTGCAAAGGTTGTACAATAGCAAACAAACACCGACAATCACCCGACAGTTGTTTCGCCCTTGGGGGACTCTTCAGGAGTGAGAGAACTAGAGTGTAAGTTCATTATTGTACAAATGCGTGCTGTCAACTATATTTATTACAGCAGGTGACACGAGTCGGCACTAGGTGTCGTAATACTTACTATTTGATTATTATTAACGCTAATTAACATAACTAAAATCCAATTACGTAGTGACATCGGTTGCTTTTAGATGGAGCACCGTTAATACTTTCACACCCCACATACGGACATTACGAAACTTATCAAAACGGTTCCGATTTGTAATTGATTAATAAAATTTAAAAATTACATCAAGAATAAAGAATAATTTTGTCTACAAATTCGCTATTTCGGCTACCGGTGGGGGCGCTGGTGTAGCACAATCAGCTGAACGTTTAAATCACACTCCTTGCGATATCGTGCTTACGATCTGTATGTCACTCATTACTTTGATTGTACAACAAACTGGGCTAAAGTTTATCAACGAACAATCGTTTAAAGAATAATACGTGAGCATAACCCATCTCGAGTAGGTATGATTTGGTTTAACTCTCAACGACGCCACCAGGTGGTGCATTGATAAATGAAATCGGGAATTAAATTCCATTGTTTCAGATGCGTTTGCTTTGCATTAAAATGGCAGAATTTGACACTCATCTAATGCTTTAAAAAAATATAACTAATGACAATACTTGTAGTCAAATCTGAAACTTGAGTCGTGCTTAGTCGAGATCTTGGTTGTAAAATCTTTGGCAAATCTCGGTGAAGATAACACTTAATAATGGGTTGTAGCGGGACGTCAAGTTTAATTTTTAGGGCTTTCTATATTAGTGGTAGAACGCAGATTGACAGGTAGCTGTGTTTAACATCTGATTTACGCCTGAATGACATCGTACACATTTGTAACAACAAAAAATAATTATTAAAAGACAACGCTTTGAATTCAAACGCTGAGGTTAATAAAAATAACATGTCAAACTTATTTATAGTAGTGCCATCTACATCGAAAACTGTGTACTGGTATACTTTAACATAACCTAAGAACTAGAACGAATGATTGCTCGACCACTCGAGCAATGCTTGAAGTTGGTTGCTTTTTGGCTTGAGCTAGAACTCACGATAACAATAAACTGAAGTGATTCTTAAGGCGGGTTGCCGTTTTGGATTCTCGTCTCAAAACCGTTCTTCAACTCAAGTACGTCTTAAGTCATAAATAACTATGAGTAGTGGCGTAAGTTATGTGAGCACTTGTTTGAATCATTATATGATGTCCTAGACAAATATTTATGTAACTTCATCTTCATACTGGTTCCTAGTAAAAAAATTTTGAACAAACATAGTAATAAAATTTCAGGGTCATTAAAACATAATTTTGTCATTGAAAATTGGCAACACCGTAATGTGCTTACGTTTCTTACTTACTGGACGGAGTACTCACAATGGAGAAAGGTTTGCAGTAAACTATAAACTACATAGGAATAATAATTTTTCAACACCTACAACCGGAAGAAGCAGTTTAATCAAAATGTGTTACTAGTAATAGTTGAGTATACAGAGTGACCCATGGATGAACAAATAATGGGACTTTGTACAGAAAACTATGGACCCAGCTTTTTTTGTTTCGGCATTATTCAACTTTGTGTTAAAACAAAGGCTCACATTTAAAATCTTACTGCCCAATACGCCATTTTCCAAAAAAACTAGCCACAGAAAATTTTAGAGTATATTTTTGTTCACGAGTCGATTTGGAATTTCATAAGCTTTTCATTGATATGCAGTTTGTATGGTAAATTTTGGATTGTTATTTACATTTTCCAAAAACTGTTTTATTATGAAAAAGTTGTTTATTTTTACAAGTAGGCTGTAGGCTGCTGTAACAAATAAAGTGACAATTTTGATTTCCTACAGTTATTTTCAATAAAATCGAGTACACCTACTTTTGTATAGCTTAAATCATTCTGGTTAACGTCAATTTTGATTGACAACTAAAATATCAAAGTGAACGGTGAACGACAACGTGTTAATTCTCTCTGACACTTTTGACGAATGTCAAACATAACCTGCTTCCAAAAAACAATATTTACACGTGCTAAAATTTGTAATTTAACGACGTCTTGATTTGTAAGCTGTACTCGATTATTTTGAAAATACATTGTTATTGTTATAGATTTTTGTTCGACACTAAAATTAAATATGGTATACTGTATTGGTAACGACCAAAATGTTCTGTTAGCCATCAGAATATACCATATAGAGTCAAACCTACAATACCAGAAAACATAGAATTTTTGCAGAGTTTCGGTCAATAAATGAAGTTATTGTCTATAAAAAAACCGATAGATATTTTGTATACAGCACAATGGTGGGTTATTTAACACCTGCATTGATATCCAGCTGTATTGTTTCTATGTTTGTTTTCTAAAAATATTCATTCATTTATGTTTGTTATTGGTATTTTGTTAATATTTTTGATTAAACTTCAACACTTCAAACCTCTTAAATTAAAAAAAAAACATAAAAATTCATTGTCATTTCACTTGGGATATTCATTGACAGCAGCCTACTTGCAAAAATTAACAACTTCTTAATAATAAAATAGTTTTTTTTGTCAAATAACTACCTGTGATTCATCATGCATAACAGTGAAAAGATTATCAAATACTTAATCGATTTGTGAACAAAAATACAGGGTGTTCCATTTATTAGAAAAGAGTTATTCAACTTTTTGCGTTTCAGCACACTCTACATAATGTTCTTGTAAAATTTTCTGTAGTTAGTGACTTATTAAACGTGAGCCATTTTTAAATAAAAAGTTGAATAATGCCAAAGCTGAACCCATAGTTTTATGTACAAAGTTTCATTCTTTTTACTCTAAAACTAATTATGTAAAATATACAGGGTGTTCCTTTAAAAAATATATAACTTTGGTTTACCACCCTATATTGGAACACCTTGCATAAAGTAAAAATATTTTTAAAATATGCGGCATAAGTGTGCTTACTTGGTAGTGAAAAAAAAATCTCGATATCGTTAATGACAAAAAGTTGTGGGCCAATAACACATTCCTGGGTCGCCCTTGTGTGTCTTTGTCGCAATGCATTGAACTAAAGAGTAAATCAGCGAAGAACTCAATTTCAGGGTGGTTTAATAGTAAATAACACGTACAAACTTTGACTGGAAGCCTTTAAAATTAATTAGTCTTACCACTTCAAGAATTTTTAAAGAAACATTGTTTAAACGAAATGAGATAATATACTTTATTTCATAGATATAAATTCAGAAAATTTTGAAATATTATTTTTTATTGTCTCTCAAACATGTCTTGACCACATCATAATTTTGAAAATTGGCACATTTGGCGGTTTATGCAACCAATTTCCAACGATTAACCAATACATTTTGCATCTTCTAATTTTAAAAGTAAATGAACGATGGGGTCGATAAATCTTCTCTAATCCGATTTCGTACGAGAATGACTGAAAATAAACTTCTTCTAGTGGTTTCTAACTTAAACGTTTACGGGTCAAATCAGTTTTATTGGGTTCCGAAGGGTGAAAACTGTGAATAATGAAACAAGCTAATTTATGTCGGATTCGTAGATAAACACACGTTGCGTGGTCAAACAAGCAACGCACACCAAATGAGGGGGCAATTTTTTTCTACGGCTGTTTTTTAAATGTCCAACTAGGAAAAAAGAATAATGGGAGTGGCGTAGACGTTGTTACAATGATTGTCGTAGCAGCCAATCCCGTTTGAAAGGTAATGCCCGGTTTCAATGCATAATGTTGCATAGCATGCCGACTTTATCGGATACCTGTCTAAGAATTTACTTGTCTCGCTTACTCGCGTTATTATTATTATTCTCAAGATGGAAGACTGCCGATTTATGATCAATACATTACTTGAATGCGATATGTGTATATGTATGCAAAACGGTTGGAGTAAAAAAAGAACTCACAGCACTCGATGCACGATATGTGCCGCACTACTAGCACTTCTATTAAAACGATATCATCGAATACGTCACCCATTAAAAATAGTCACGGCATCGTCTTTAAATTACACCACCCCAATAATCCTTTCCGAAAGAAAATCGCGCGAATACTAAAATCGTAACTGACGCCGAAAGGCAAATCTTATACATATGTATGAATGAGAAGAGAAACACTATACTAATATTAGATTTCTTTTCAGCACTAATTCAAAAACGTCTTCGAAGAGAACGGCGTGCCAGAAGGCGACTACAAGATCAGATAGAATTAGAGGTTAAACGGCGCATACAGCTTGAGGATGCTTTAAAAGCGGCAGGAGCTGGTGATCAAATTCGTATTATAAATGGTAAGATAAGAAAAACCTATTTTTATGAAATCGATCTTCACTAATTACACCTAATGTAGAAAAAGATTTTACGAACTCGTGCCCTTCAGCAAATCGCTTTTTTTCTTATAACTATTCATTTCCAAAATGTTAACATGTATAATTGTCAATCGATAAAAGACGCTGTTGCATTCTTTTTCCTTCACACTTCTTCTTGATATTATATATTTTTTTAGAAAATAAACGGCTTAAATTTTTCGAAATGCGTTTTAAATACTACCTTAAATATTTTAAATTAGTTTCAAATTCGTCTTAATTTTTTCAAGACGTAATTTTTAAAAAACCGTTTCCTAATGCACCTAAATATGGTAGTTTTCGAAAATTATTTTGTAAAATATGGCTTAGAGAATCCCCAATTGATAGTATGTAGTGTATAATAGTAAATTATTTTTCGAGAAGTTAAACAATAGTAGTGACTTTTTATTCTCGACGAATCAAGTTGGTACTTTACTTTCCAGTTCTTAATAATATGACGTAACCGAAATACCAACCTAAATAATTGTGAAAACAAAATAAATGTTGCTTTTAATGTTTAGTAGACAGTAAAAAGCATTTTTAGCGTCTGCCAGTAGTTTAATAATATGCTGTTTTAATGTCGCTTGAAGAAAATAGTATACGTCAAACTTTGGTAACTCGAACCTGCGGTAACTCGAATCAAATTTGTTGGCAATGGCGTCAAGAGTCAATTTTGCACGTAATTTTGTCTTGGTAACTAGAACTTCGTTTATAAGTTGAACTTTCCCGGAAAATATTTTATTACTTCGACGAACTCGTTGCAGATTGTAAGAGGGACAAAACATTGGTCTCAGTTGTTCAACAGAAGCAGTAAAATATCGACCCTATTCATGAAACAAAGATTAGACAAGAAATCTCATTTGTCCTTACTCAACCCCTCAACATTAATTTGTAGAATATTTGTTGTGTGCTCTATATTAGTGTGTGATTGTGTTTTTTAAAATTTTGTTGTACATTTTTTCCTAATTATCCGGGAAGGTCTTGATGACCAGGTCCGGAAACCAAAATGGTGATTCTCAGGAACAACATGTTTTTCTTGTTGACCATGGAGTACTGTAAGGTACCGATCACCTTCCATATTTACCATACGAATAAATAAATAAAACAGAAGCAGTTGTTGTAGGTGTTTTTGCATGATTGCTCTACATTGAATCAATTATTTAGTTAATTAAATAAACGTTTTCATACAATTTTTTGCCATGTCGGCTAATAAACGGGTGGTAAAAACATTATTACTTCACAACAAATTCGAGTTAATTAAGGAAGTGGAGAGTGGTGCAAAGAAAAAGGGCGTTGCAGTTAAATATGGTATACCGAGAAATACGGTATCAACAATCTTGAAAAATAAAACGAAGGTTATTGACTCAGTAGAAAATGATAATGTTCGCGCAAATCGTAAACGGTTAAAAAAAGGAACTTTGAAAATGTGGATGATGCTGTTTTGCAATGGTTTAAAGCAAAAGAAACCAAAACTTACCAGTATCAGGACCATTAATCAAAGAAAAAGCTTTAGAATTTGGGGGGGTTAGGGGAAAATAACTTTAAGGCTGGCTCACAGTTGGAAGCGTCGGTAAGATCCAGAGGAAATATAACTTTAATTATAAAATTCAAATGCGGATAAGACCAGGTTATTCTAATAGAAAATGTACCAACCTAAAGATGTATTCAACGCGGATGAGACAAAACATGTCTCTCAGACAAATCATTTTAAGAAAGATAAATGCCATGGAGGTAAAAACAGCAAACTGAGGGTTACATTATTGTTAGGGTCAAATATGGATGGTACAGAAAAGTTAAAGATATTCTTAATTAGTAAAAGTAAAAACCAAGATGTTTTCGCAATGTTCGTTGGTTGCCATTGAACTATAGCGCAAATTCTAAAGCTTGAATGACTGTATAACTCTTTGAAGACTGGTTAACAAAATTAGAAAAGAAGGTCAGAAAGAAGAAAATTATCTTATTCAAAGACAACTGTACAGCTTATCCTCAAAATATACAAAACAGGCTGCAGTCAATTAAACTAGTTTACTGCCCACCCAACATGACTTCTAAATTACAACCTCTTGATCAAGACATAATAAACAATTTAAAGTGTCACTATCGTAACAGAATTTTGAAAAAAGTTATTCAACAATTGAAAATAAATATAAACCCTACAATTACACTAAATGACTGTGTAGACGAACTCACAAAATCTTGGTACAACAATTTTAAACCTGAAACAATTGCAAATTGTTTTAAGAAAGCTGGATTTGGGGAATATAGGGAATGGAATGATGAAGACAATATTCCGTTGGTGATTTTGAAAGAAAACTCAAATTCGGCTGATGATGATTTTAATGACTTAGCAGTTTAGTTGCAAAAATGGAGAAATTTACAAAATGAGACAGAAAATGTGAATCTTGAAGATTATCTCAATGTAGATGAAAATGTTTACACATCTGAATTTCCCACCACTGAAGATATTCTTGAAAAGTATGTGACTCCAGCCAACTCAATTACAGACGGAAGTGAAGATAAATTTTCCGAAATTGACAACATCGTAACCTACCAAAGTTGTCAGTTTTAAAAGCAATAGAAACTGTTAAATTTATATTTACAATCTAACGAAAACACCACCGATGATGTCTATAACAATCTAAATATGATTGAAGTTTTTTTCGAAAACCAAACAAAAACTTTATTACAGCAGAAACAAATTACACAATATTTAACCCCACATAATAGATAAAATATATCTGTAATAAATTTTGTTATCACTTTTGTTTGTTTGTTTTTTAGGTTCGATAACTCGAATTGTCTTTTGTGGCAGATAGTGGTTCGAGTTATCAAAGTTTGATTGGAGTAGAAGGCGTTTATTTTGTTTTGAGCTCAAAAACTTGCTGCTGAGGCGTTAGCTGAAGCAAATGCAATCTGAGCAAAAATTATTAATTTGCAATTGCGTATTAAGCACAATTCTGAAACAAACCAGTAGAATTAGAAAGTAATCTGTCAAGATAAAGCTTGACAATATTACTTACAGTATCTTCCTCTATATAATTTTTCACATTTCCTTGTTGATTTTCGTTATTTATGTACCTAACTAATCGTTTTAAAAATTACCAGAAACGTATTGTCATTTCGTTTTTTTGTTACATACCTATTGTCAATTGTCGAAATAAATTTACTGAAATAAAAAAATAACTACGGCAAAGAAGCATCACTTGTCAATTTGGCATATTGACGTTCACTTATCTTAAACTTACAAATTCGGTGGCGTTCTTAAATCTTACGATAAATACCTTTGCAATGAGGTAGTTTCCGTCTTCAAAAGTTGATAATTTATCATTTCCATGTCAATTTTGACAAGAAGCTTATGTACCAAGTAAAATTATTCTTACTTATTTATGAAAAAAATCAAGAACGCCAATGAATTTATAGTATCAAAAAGGCTCAAGATCATTCACAAGTAGTTTACGTTTTATATGCAAAATGTGTCGCTTTTTTACTGTAGTTAATTTCTTTGCTGTTTGCTAATAAATAGTTGCATTGATCATCGTTTGAGCGCTCCGGAGCAGCTTTGTAGCTGCTACCAAAAGTAACAACTGATTGTATTTGCAACTTGAGCGCTACATCGAAATTTGACGTATGTCACTTGTCAGTGCTTTAAGGCTAGTTTAACATTGTCGAACGGGTATAATGTCACTGATAATTTATAGTTACCTCATTACTTTGTATAGACCTTTTCAAAGAAAGACATCCTTGTCTAGGTCGTGAAGTCACTGCGCGATGGTTTTTTGGTTACTTTGTGAGAATATTTTTGATTTGAACGGTAGACGTCAGATTTGACAAGTGACAACTGACAAATAATAAAGTAGAAACTGGAATATAACCTCAAACTACTGTCAAGTTTGACATTACATTTGGCGTAAGAAATGCAGTTACTCTTCTACAATGCCCACAAATTTGCAGTGACAATTTGCATATAACTTCTACCTATCTCTTTTTATTAAAAGGGTCCATGCTGACGTTAAATAATTTTCAAATTTTAATAGTTTTGTGTTTGGTGAAAAAGTATAGTATGCAATTCGTTTTATAAATATTTCTAGATACTCGTTTTCTAAACACTCGCTCCGCTACGCTTCGCTCGTACTCGTTTCTAAATAAATCCCGTGTCCGAAATGCTGTTTATCAAACTTGTTGCATAAATATACTATTATTAATTAGTATTGAAATATGTTTGGAGAAAGTTGAAAAATTTACTGTATACTATTTTTTATGTACCAAATTTGATTTCAGATTTCGAAAGCTTTGTTTCCTAGGAGCAACAAGCTTGAGAAAGTTGTTATAAAATTTTTGAGCATTTATCAATGTTCGAGGGTTATTCGGATAGAAAATTGTTTGCAAATTATAGGAAAATCCAGAGCAAAAACAATTTATTTAAAGGTGCAATTAACAAAAGAACTATTAGAAAAGTTAAATGAAGATCCAGACGTGTTAGTTTCTATAACTGATGAAGATGTATTTCCACTACGCATGCTGTTAATAATTTGATTATGATGTTCTTCGTCAATATTTAAGTAGGGTTTTATTGAGTTAGCATTGTTGTGACTCTTGCTCTTGTACACCACTTTTGGCCAATCGACTAACGGCGGTCGATCGCCAATCGCTTCGGCAGACGATTTTGTCCAATTTTGAATCGTATTTCTTCCTATGGGCATATTATCATACCAGTGATCATTTTCGGATTTTCAGTGACGATTTGTTCTTAGGAATAATCTGTTGATTTTAATATTCGGGCCCCTTTTTGACATCAATTTTTAAATAATCTGACAGGACAAACGTTGTTGTCGTTGTTTTCTATTAAAAATTTGCTTTCAGTACATATTCTTGAACCACCTTGGCAAGTCTTGCTGAATACAAGGTTATATTCAACTCGATTTGTTAGAGAACCATCGTTGTTTATTTTGATACAAAAAAGTCAGTCAAGCAAGCAGCAGCTTCCCACCTCGCCAAGCTAATTCTACCGCGGCTATGTGATAGAATTTCCGTTGCAGCCCTTCAGGGGTATTTTCATTCCATAAATTTATCATTTTCGTTATTTCTACGGAACTTAATGCTGTCGAACTTTGTTTCCTTTCACAGGGATCTGATTACAGTTTTCGTCGTATTGAATCGCGGGCAGCTCGCGCTTGTTGAAATACAACACTTTGAATGGGTCAATAATAACTTTAATTTCTTTATAATATTTTTCTTGTAACAACTTACTTGTTAGGTTCCACATGGTTTTGACCGTAGTTTCTTTAAACTCTGTACCATCTTTTCTTCTCATGTTCACAGCCCAACTCCTTAAAATCAACGCCAATTCTTCCGCCGTTCGATTTCCATCTAATTGATACTTTCTATCATTGCAAAGTCCATAAATGTTTTCCATACAAATTTTTTGCTGTAAACGGTATTTTTGGTATGCTTGATTCTATAATTTCATTAATATTCTCGTCCGTATTAGAACCAAATCGTGACATTTTGAAATATAAATATTTGAAACGTCAAAATCGAAATAAATTAATATGTATCCATGGTATGTGAGTGAAAACAGCCCATGGGATCTGTTTTCAGTGTAATGTTGTCCTGATTGGTTGTCTTTAATCAGATGACTTCAAATTAATTGATTTCATTGATTTCTACTGAGCAAAAATTTTCAGTATAAGTACTTTTACTGTTTTTTTGTAATTGAATACTATCAGCACCTACATAAATACTTGACTACCCTCAAGAAATTTGTGCTTATTAGCTAAGTTTTTAACTTGCATTACAAAATAAAAATGGGCTGGGTAGGTCTTGAACATTTTGTTGCCATTTAGCACTTTTTTTACAAAAGTAGTCAGTTGATACAATTTTATAGGTTACTAAAATAAGTTGATTCGCGGCGTTCTCGAACTTTTGTATTCCTGAATATTCGAATATCTTTTAGAATAAAAAAGGAAAGAAAACAAAGAGATAAGATTTGTAACAGTAAGTATCTTTCCTTATTTTCCGTTAAAAATTTTCAAATTTTAAATCTTTCAACCAAATCAGTTTGTGTTTGAACTTGCTGACCGCTATTACGCGTTATTTTACCGTAGTGTAAAAATAATTAAATCAATTAAATTTAATAGCCTGCCCAGCCTAATTTTTATTTGAACACTAGTTATAGTTAGCATTGTAGGAAATAAAATATTGAGATGTTATTATTCTTCTAAAAAATTGTGATGGTAAATGCAGAATCGCTTTCCTGTCAAACATGCACAACACACGGAAGATAATTATTTTTCTATAGTTTCTCTAAACGTCCGCTGCTGAGGTTTATAAAAATCCAATTTACTTTTTAGTAGCCAAGCATCATTGTAAGTTGAAGGAAATAGTAGTATACCCTGGTTCACTTGGTATTTGAAGTGATACACTTGATACTTTATGTCGTCATTCAAAGTACCGTACCAACGATATCAAACCGATGAAAAATTTTATTGATATTTCGCGACCCCAATGTATACACTGTATCTTCAATTTTCAATGACTATCATATTAAGTACTCACATGGAAGTACTCCACCTTTGTTAACTTGTAGCGTCATCTTTGCTACTGTTTTTTTCTTTTTATTCTTTTCACTAAATTAGAAGAGACCAGTTTCGTTTTCTTGTAGCTTCACATTTGTTTCTTTTTTTCTTTTTCTGCGTAATTATTGCTTCATTGTTTGACTCCGAGGTATACCTTCCACCTTCAAGTTCAAGGACTACCTTAAATTTGAATGTGTGAGGAAATGTTTACCATTTTATGAATGGGTGTGAAAGCTTGAATATTTTGCTGCTATATTATTCTATCCTTATTACAACAAATTACGTAAATAAATACGTAAAATACCAACTGGTGGCAACAGATGGAATTTTACATATTACGTTTTAATTTTCGCTACGTGTTAAGAGCGTAAACACGATTGGTGGCATTGCTGCTATACTTACTTCATTTTTAATTTAATTGCTTTAAGGTACCTACAACATTAACGTTCATTCAATTATAAATACGTATTGCTTCTATTGTCTTTGATGATTTTTAACGAGAATGAAAGCTAGGTATTAGACAGTTTGTGATGTTTCGTTTATGATTGAATGGTAGTTTTTTTTTACTTTTTTCGACGAATTAAAGTTAGTAATTTCTTCTTCGTCTTGATGTTCTGTCTTCTAACGGAGGTTGGGGATTATCATGCTTATCTTCGCTTTGTTTACAGCGTTTTTGAAGAGTTGTGTCTATATGATCTTGAACCACTAAGATTTTGAAGCCAAGACAATTTCTGCCATCCAACGTTTCCCTTCCGTTATATTTACTCTCTATTTTTGTCTTAGCACTTTATATTTATCGCTTCTCATTAGCCTTTTAATTGTTTGTATTACTTCTTTTCCTTTCTTCATTATTTGTAATACTGTATGACTGTATGATATGGTCCACCCATGAAATAAAAGCATTCTTCTATGGCAGCATCCCTCGAAGTTTTCTATTTTGTCTCAAGGGCCAAACCTCGTCTCCATATAGTACAGTTGAAAACACATTTTGGTATAATAAAGCAAAAACATACTGCTAAAAATTTTGTACAAATTATTACATGACTACCATAAAATCATGTTGCTATAAAATATATTGATCCGATAGTCCGTCGAAAACACAATATCTTAAAAACCATTAGTTCGTTTTATATAAAACTTAAAATCTAGGTGTTATTTATAATACCTACTGCCGGACCTGATTAAATTATGGGATGATTTTTTTATATTTTTGAAAATTTATATTTTTATAATAAAAGTTGTTTATAATTAAATTATACACAACTTTTGTTTACAAATTGTTTGGTCCGATAATTAATTACTGAGAAAGAAAACCGTGCAGTTTTGTCAACCTTTAATGTAAGTTTAATCCTAAAGTATGGTAGACTCGGTTAAGGGTTATATGTAGTAAAATAATGGAATATCACTTTTAATCTTGACTTCAAAACCGTTTTAAATTCTTATGATTATTTCTAAGTGAAGGCCGATGTCTGTAATGATTTAAAAAAGCTATTACTAGGGAGGTATCTTTTTTCTTTTTCCTAAATGTTTTAGTTTTTTAGTACTAATTCAATAATTAGTACTGAATATCAATAAAACCATTTCGATCAGCTTGTATAAAGTAATTTAAACACTTACTCTAATTAAATTTTACTTTATTTTAAATTTTTGTGATTTTGGTTTAATTAATAACTTACTTTATCATTACCTTATTCTAGAATCGCTGTTACTTCATAATTTTCGAATCAAAATATTCCGAAAATGGTACACAGTATCGAGTTTTACCAAGAGTACCTTTTTGGTATAAAATTAAATGATGTTTAAGTTCACTTGAAATTTTGATTAATAAATCTAACCTTAAAAATGTTATGTTCAATACTACTTGGTACGAACCGTGTAACTAGGGCCCTCTATGATAGACAGAAAAACAAATTCATTGAATGTTTCAGCTTTCAAAACATATTTGTATACAATTTCATTACAATGTTGCCTGTAGTTTCGGCAAAGTCGTAAAAAAGATGAATACATTTTTTTTTCAACTCCTTTATCTTCAATACGGATGGCGTTACTAAAAAAAATTTTTACTAAGCAAACCCCCTTTTTTAGTTTTCTACTTATCATAGATACGGGGTTACCTTTGTTTGAAACACCCTGTATACATGTTTTAAATATGTAGCAGAGTATGAAGTACAATACAGGCCGTTCTACGAGGCGTGTTTTAAAATAAGTACCGTTTTCAATTTTTGTCGCCGCAGCGCTGCGGTCTCGGTTTAACGCATGCGCGTCGTGTAGCAACATCTGTTGGGAAGCCACGGGCGCCATTAAATCTTCCGTTCAAGTCTACATCTGTTTGCGTGATTGTAAAATGCCGCCGACTATTGAGAATCCCGCCGACTGTGAAGTGCGTGCTGTAATACGTTTTCTTAGCACTAAATGCTTTAAATTAGCTGACATTCATCGCCAAATCAGTGATGTTTATGGTAAAAGCATTATGAGTGATGGAATGGTGCGGAAAGGGTTAGGGCATTTAAAGATGGCCGCACAAACATTCATGATGAAGAACGAAGTGGGCGAAAGAGAATAGACGATTCACAATTTCGTCCTTGTCTGAACAGTTTCGTGTTGTCTCAAGAAGTGTTCTTTATAAAATTGTGTCCATACGCAGGCGGCGTCCTTCTTTGACGATGGAATACAAAAGCTGGTCCCACGATACGATAAGTGGCTTAATATTAGTGGAAATTATGTAGAAAAGTTACAACTTAACAAATTTTTTTTTAAATATTTATTAATTATTTGTGACTTTTTAAAAAAAATTCTCGGTAAATTGTTTTGGCGTATTCTTGTAAACTAGTTGAAATACTTTTCACATATTATATTTTTAGTATGATTATATCGAGAATGTTTTGCAAAAAATGTAAATAATCATTTTGTGGTAGTAGGCCATTTAGACACAAAATAATGACTCATTATTAAGTTACCTTAAAAAAACACACACACTTAACTTTACATTAGGGGAATAAGTAAAACTATTATTAAACAACAAAAAAAAATGAAAATTGCAGTTGCTATACTTTTGGGTCCTACTTGAAGAACAGGCTGTATATACATCTTAAGCAAAAAATGTGAATACCGTCAACCATTCGACCGTACAGTAACCAATACTTAACAAACTTTTAATGAATAAGCAATGAATGACCCAACACTCGTGTAAAGCATACCGACTTTACGAAAATAAACAATCTTGAGAGACTTTACAATAATTATTAATGGAAATGTATACAGTTATTCGCCACTGTGCGTCGTTTTCTTTGTTCTTTTAATTGAAGTATTTATAATTAATATTAATTTTATACTTCATTTTAATAAATTGGTTACGATTTATGTGTGTAAATATGTAGTATAATATGAACGCAGTTATGCAAGATTGTTCTTAGATTTCTGATTGTATGCAGGTATTCTCACACATAGACAACGTTTACTTTATTTGCAGCTACAGAGGGCATGGAAAAACGGAAATAATCAAATTAAACTTATTAATCTTGGAGTAAAGTTTGGGAGATGTCGTTATAAATAGGTACTAATTTACATAAAATGAAAGTAATTTCTGAGAGCACATTTTTTCTTTAAGATGTCAAGGCGTTATAAACATGGTGAAAATCGATTTTACTTTCGTCAATTGTATTACTAAAATTTTGAAAGAAAACTTAAGTTTTGATGGAGGAGACGTTTTGCACTCTAAAGTACTTCTTCTAGGCCGTTGGTATCCCTCAAGTGGGTTGGGGTGCGAAACGTCGCCTCCACCAAAACCTAAGTTTTTTCTGGACATTTGCAGCTTTCATAAGGGTTCTAGATGTCCTGATACGTACATACGCTATAAACTTTGACAGTAATACGAAAATTAAAAAAATGCGTTCTAGAAATATTAAGATCTTTTAATTTCGATTTTGAAGATTATACAGTGCGATCATTAAATCTGATCTAAATCTGACTAAATATTAATTACTTTTTCTCAAACTGTGACATAATTAGAACTATTAACTTCAAATTTAACTTATACATTTTGAAACGCCAATGTAAATACTTCAAACCATTATTTACAAATAAATCCTAATACAAAAGCTTAATGATAACCAGTATTGAATTCAAAAACTGGGATAGATTTACCGCGGAATTGAATTCATTTAATTATTTTACAGTGTAGAATAAATTACATTAAAATAAAGCGTAATGGCCTGGAACGTGATATAATATTACCTAAATACTGGCAGAAATTAATGTTTGAATTCTAATCTAAACCTTATATCAGCTGACTATTTTTATAAAAAACTACCAAATGACAAAAAAATGCATTTTACTACAGGATAAATATATCAATGAAACATTGTTTGTAACTTTATCTTGCCAATAGAAATGATAGTAATGAGGATCTGCCGAGTCCTACAAAATTTTGGTGTTCTACCCCCCGGGTGTGAAAATTGTGAGGTGTCATATTTTGTGTATTTTTGCACTGAATTGAATAAGACGATACCCATACTTAAAGGATCAATATTTTGCGATATATAAATGTTTTTGTGGGAAAAATGAAAAGTCAAAAATCAAAGTCAAAATTGGAATACTTTTACACTAGGTAAAGTATGTAATATCAACTATAAACACGCTTAATTATTAATATTAAATTTATTTTTTATCTTCTCCGAAATTTCTGAGATATTCGTCAACGATGTCTACATGCCTTTGTCCAAGTCTGAGTTAGAGTAAGAAAGCCCCTCGCATATTTTGCATTTAGACTAGCAGGGTAACCCACTTTTTACGCATGAGCACTTAAGGAGTAGAACAACCATTTTTGCAAGAGCAAAATATAAGGGCCAAAATTTCATCCGGAGCTGGTGGTAGGGTAGGGCGAACAGGAAACATATCACCGATTTGACGACTCCAACCCTACTCTTCAGGATTTAGTTTATTTCACAACCATTGTTGGACTTGATGGTATGTTCTGAAAGAGTGTTGCATCGCACTTGCAGAAGTAGGTGGCAGAATCTCTAATTTCGCTGCGGAACGCTTCAAAGATTTGTTAAATAATGTGTAACAATGACTATCAAGAGTAACGTTGCTAAGTTGGGCGTCATACAGTTGGAGGGACAAAAATTCACCTACTCTCTGTACTTCTTCAGCTACAGCAGTGGTCTTGTTAAGGACTGCGGCACTCTTGTAGGGCGGGAGTTTGAAGAGCTGTTTTTTACACGTGAACAGTGCTGGTTGTGTCACAAACTGAAAATTCATGTGCTGTGAATATGTAACCTTTCACATTTACATGCTAACTCGACTAATTTTGGATTTAAGTAACAATATAGGCTTCTCAATATTACTCAGAACAATAAGTATTATCACATCCACATCTTGAGAAACTATTGTTGGTAAGTGAGATGTTGAGATTGTTTTATAGGTGTTTGTACAATTAGAACATCAGCATCAAATGGGGATTGCCTTACGTCGAAGTTGTTCTGCTTGAGATTATCGGTCAACATATTTATCAACTGTTTCTTGTTTTCGATATTTGCGAGAAATCGATCTTGGTTTCGATGAACTGGAGTGGTAATATCAATTTTTAAAATGTCGGATCGGCGAAGTTGTTTAATACGCTTAGAGCTGTCACTGTTCTAAAGCCGCGCTACACGATATGCTGAACGTTAAACTCAAATGTTGGCCTCCAACATTTTACTTCAATATTGAGCGAAACACATGGCAAGTGATCGAATGAACATTTGACCTAATACATTTGTTTCAAATGTTGGTCGAGTTGAAATACTTTGTTTAAATATGGACGTTGATCTGCTGTTTTAATTAATAAAACTGCTTA
>JALBCR010001125.1:172500-262195 GCA_030710515.1 Abscondita cerata | reverse complement strand
AATTGAAAAAGCCCCCATTTCTTGGGGGAAAACATTAGGCAATCCTAGATTAAAAGGACAGCGCTTTCTTTCTCAACCTTCAGAGTAAAGATCCCTAAAAAAAACATTATAAATGAATATCGCTTATTGGATACTATCTATTGATATCAAATGTATCCTTAGTTTTTAATCTAGTAGGTCGAGTGCCCACTAAATTTTCAATTTTTAGTGGAATCTATCGGGATGTCGTTGTCAAGAAGAACCTGTGCAAACAATCCACATAGTTTTTGCTTCATTTGTGGCGAGTACATGTTCAAAGAATGTCGCTTTGAATGTGTCTGACTTTGTGAAGCCATTAGAAACAAATGTCAACCGTGGATCCCAAATTTAGTTTGTAAAAGCTAGGTCGAGTTTTTACGTTTGTGGACAAATAAAAACCTAAACTCATGATCTGGCGTGAACCATTAAACAATCACAATGATTGTTATTTTGTTATTGGAACAAAACCTTTAGTTCCTTATGACTCCGGCCGTAGAACGTCTCAATCTTACATGTTATTTTTGTGTTGTGAATATTACCGGAATAAACCGCACAAATTGTTCCAAGTGGATTTATTCTAAAGCTTGCAAGTCTCTAAACATATTAGTATAACATTGCAAGAACCTTCAGAAGATAATGGTAACGATAATGACTTTTATTGCGTTTCCAAACCTAGACCGCTCAATCAAAATGATCTAGATGATTTGATCAGAAATCTTGGATTTTCTAAACAAGGATCAGAACTCTGAGCTTCTCGTTTGAAAGAAAGAAATCTTAGTAACACCAGATACAAATGTCTCCGTTTATCGCGGACTCTATTACAACTAGATCCCAATGATTGGTCATCGATTGCTTCATAACGCAGTCTTAAACATGTACTCTTGCATAATGGTGATAAACTTGGTTCCCTATCCCATACTTTAGTTATGGAAAAAATAAAATGGAAAGAATATATGCGTAGATCTAAAAATGGTAAATTTTCTGTTGGGTTAGTAAGAGGGTACACGAAATATACATGTCTCATATGCTTATGTGATAGCAAAGCTAAAACTGAGTACTGGAGTATAACAAATTAGCCTGTTCAAGAAGCCTTGGTTCCGGGAATGCTGGATGTGATCAATGTTCCTGGAATGGTTTAAAGAACTAAATCCACAATTTGTTTGTTGATATAGTTTATTTACTTGAATTATAAACTTAATGATGATTGCATAGTGTTTGCTACGTGAAGAGCTAGTTTACACTGATAAACTACATGTAAAAAAGGAATTAAGCAAAATTATTTCTCCTACTCCTTATTTAAATACAATTTGGTAAAAATCAATCTTTGCTTAAATGTTAAGCCCAAATCCTACAACTATATTACTTATTATTTTGTAGTAGCGAATACATACAATAACTTAATGTTAATGCTTTACTTAATACAAAAATAAATGAGTTTGTTATCATTTTCTTAATGAGCAAATGAATAGAACAGTTCCTCTTAGTATCAAGAGACCGTATAATATTTTTTCCTTTGTGTATTAAATTATTGCTAATAAAACAGTATGTAAAAGGAATGTTTTAAGTACATTTCAAGATGTTTCCAAGACTGAGTACTGAAAAGATAAATGGTATTTTTGATGGTCCCCAGAACAGAAAATTTGCAAATAATCCAAACTTTACTATGTACTATGATACTTGCTGAAAAATCTGCGTGGAATGAGTTGGTTTGGTTAGTGAAAAATTTCTTGGGAAATAAAAAGTCGTCCGACTACCGACAACATATTGAGAAATTAATGCAAAACTTTCAGCGACTTGGATGCAATACAAGAATCAAGACATTCACACAATGGAAGATCGACACCAGGGTTACTGGAATACGAATTATGATGACTGATTAGTGCTAAAGCATTCAGTGTAAACTTCTTAGCTAGGAAAGGAGATCTATGCGTCATAAGTATGTGAATATGAATCAATATTTTGAGTCATTTGAGCATTTACTATTTAGTTATTGGTTAAAATTAGAAAGTAACTAAAACAGTGTTTGCAAGATATGTGGTTGTCAGTTGAAATAATAACCTCAAAAAGTAACAAGTGACAGCATTTAATTACCAAAAATATAGAATGAACCAACAATGACAGGGACCGACATTTGACAGCACGTCAACTTAAATGAAATTGAAGTCAATTGAGTAACTTTATTCATAACGCATATAGTACATCTTCTCTCTTTATTTTACACATATCTATGTCTCATTCATATAATGATCGATACGTTATTTTGTACATCAGAAAATAATGACGCAAGTATCTTCTTTGGTGGCACCATGTTTAGTAGGTACTTTTGAATCGGCACCTGCAAGAAAATCATAAGTTCTGTCTAGAGTAGTTTTAGTAATAAACGGTATTTTCTTGAAAACTGGTAAATTTTTTTGAAATTCCCACGTTCATATCTCAATAACTAGAGCTGCTATTAGAAAAGAAACTTCACATTTGAAATAAGCGAGGTAAAGACTTTTAGAATCAGGTATAAAACTTAAACCACTGTTTACCCCTGAATTAATCATTTTTCATTAGATAGTTACTAAAGCTCATACAAATAAACGTCAAAACGTACGTCAATTTTGTTAGAGTTTTTTCTGTGTGTGTTTTTAGGCGTTTTTAATACAAATATTAAATATGGAAGGTGATCAGTACCTTACAGTACTCCATGGTCAACAAGAAAACATGTTGTTCCTGAGAATCACCACTTTGGTTTCTGGACCTGGTCATCAAGACCCTCCCGGATAATTCAGGAAAAAATGTATAAAACAATTTCACAAAACACAATCACACACTAATATAGGGACACACAACAAATATTCTACAAATTAATGTAGAGGGGTTGAGTAAGGACAAATCAGATTTCTTGTCTAATCTTTGTTTCAAGAATAGGGTCGATATTTTAATTTTACAGGAAACACACTATGGAGAAGAGACAATTATACGCAATAAAGGTATAGTAAAAGGTTTAATTAGTAGACTTTATTGAGAGCCCGAGTTCATGGAATATGCAACATACGTCAAAGAAAATATTCAATACAAAAATATACAAAAAGTATAATTTCTGGAATTTTCGTTATAACTATTAAAATAGAAGATTTACACGTAGTAAATATTTACAAACCTCCTCCAAGTACTTTGGCCAGAAACTTTTAATGTCGTTTTTCTCATCCATGTGTATATGTTGGTGACTTTAATTGTCACAACACATTATGGGGCTACGAAGACAACGATATCAATGGAATAACATTACAAACATGGATGGAATTTCAAAACATACATTTAGTATACGATCCAAAAGACAACAAAACATTTTATTCCGGTCGATGGCAAAACGATTACAGCCCGGACTTGTGTTTAGTATCAATGAATCGTGACATGGTTCAATTACAATCAACACGTATGGTATTAAACGATTTTCCAAGAAGTCAACATAGACCTTCACTAATACGTAAATTGGACTTCAAATTCCGTTTATAGAATCTTTAGGAAAACTAAGATGGAATTTTCAAAAACCTAATTGGATACACTATACAACATCTCACGATTCTATTCTTAGATGGATACCACCGGTTTCTGATAATTATTTTAGGTTAGTAGGTGCTGTTAAATGTGTAGCAAAAAATCCATTCTACGTGGTTTTCGACAGGAATATGTCCCATGCTGGTCAACTGAAACAAACAGAATGTACAAATCATTTCTAGAAAATCCAAATAAAGAAAATGGGAATGCTGTACTGTCATCTCTAAATAATGGAAGAAAAGGGAAATGGAATTCATTAATGGAAAATATAGATTTTGTACATTCAAGTCGTAAAAGCTGGACACTTTAAACAAATTAGGTTCTACAAATCAATCTTCTAAAACAAATACAAAATTTCTCCAAATTCTATTGCTTCTCGGTTGGTTAATGTTTCAAACTCAGTAAAGTGGACAAATCAATGTATCACAAAGAAGAAAAAGTGTCTACAAAAGAGGAAAATCTACACCTATCTCAGAAGATATATCCAGACCTTTTACTGTAAAGAGCTAAAACATGCATTAAAAAAGACCAAATCAAAGAAAGCTGCTGGGTTTGATGGAATACATCCAGAATTTCTAAAAAATTTGGGAAATTATTCTTTGAAGTGGCTGCTTATGTTTCTTAATGACATTTATAATACAGGTAAGTTACCAACAGATTTAAAGAAATGTAAAGTCGTGGCAATTTTAAAGAAAAATAAATGTCCTACAGACCCAACTTCTTATCGTCCAATAAGTTTGTTAAGTGTAATTTATAAGGTTTTGGAAAGATTGATTTTCAAAGAATTAATCCGTTAATAGAAGAAAAATTACCAATTGAACTAAGCAGGATTTCGATCCGGTAAAAGTTGTTGTGATGAGGTATTGGCATTAACAACACATATCGAAGCTGGATTTCAGAAAAAACTTAAAACTGGAGTTGCCTTTTTTAGATTTAACTGCTGCATACAATACCGTGTGGAAAGAAGGTTTACTTTTTAAATTGTTTAACGTCATTCCTTGTTTCAAAATTATTTCTTTTATTGAAAATATGTTGTCTAATCGGAAGTTTAGAGTTTTTGTTGGAGATAAAAGCAGTAAATTTTTAAATAATGGTCTTCCACAGAGATTGGTTCTTGTGCCTATTCTTTTTAATGTATATATTTCTGATCTTCCTTCTTTACAATGTCGAAAATTCGTCTACGCCGATGATATGGCAATTTCATTTCAACATTCAGATTTTTTCGAAATTGAAAATAAACTATCTGATGATTTGCGTATTATGGAAAATTATTTCAAAAAATGGCGATTATGCCCCAATCTTAAAAAACAGAGGTTTCTTGTTTTCATTTAAGTAATAGAGAAAAAGTAGAAAACTTAATGTTATCTTTAATAATACAAAGTTAAACCATAATTTTTACTCAGTTTATCTGGGAGTAACTTTAGATACGTTTTTAATTTACAAAGATCATTTAGAAAAAGTCAAACAAAAAATAAAAACAAGAAATAATGTCATTCAAAAATTAGCTGGAACAACTTGGGGAGCAGATGCAAAGACACTTCGTACAGCTGCATTGGCATTAGTTTATTCTACATATTGTGCTCTGTCTGGTTGAATAGTTATCATACAAAAAAAATAGATGCCCAGTTGAATTGCACTATGCGTATAATTAGTGGAACCATTAAATCTACTCCTCTCGATTGGCTTCCTGTTCTTTGTAATATTACTCCATCGAACATTCGACGAAAAGCTGCGTTAAAACGAGAATGGGATAAATGCCAACTTAACAAAAAGTTACCAATTTGGAATGACATTGACAACCCTCCTGCTAAAAGACTTAAATCTCGAAGTCCTATATGGTTGCAAGACTACTAAGCGCTTTTTCTGAAGTTGAAGAGTGGAAAAAATTATGGTCTGGAGTTGATGTTTTCAATAAACATCTCATTGATGATCCAACAATAGAAGTCCCGGGCTTTGATCAAAAAGAAAATTTGGTCAAAAGTAAATCGCATAAGAACAGGCCATTCAAAATGCAACTCTATGTTGTTCAAATGGGGTGCGATTTCTAATCCAAATTGTGACTGTGAAAACGAACCAGAGACCGTTACACATATTGTAGAGGATTGTCAATTAACGAAGTTTAAAGGAGGGTTTCCAAACATTCATAATTTAACGGATGAAGCAATATTATGGCTTACGAATCTGAAGGACATCTGAAGTTTAGCAATATTTTGTATTCTTGTCTTGATTATCTGTTTTTCCATTATTTTGTTTTGCTATTTCTTTAACCTACTATTTTTTTCGTCATTGTCGTGACTGGCGCTTGCACCGGTCCATTATATGTCGTCATGCAATGGCTGTGCTGTTATATTTTATGTTCTTATTTACTTTCTATAATGTTTACACTTAATTAATATTATTACATGTGAATACTAGGGTGGGTAAGGGTTGGCATGTTTAGGTTTTAGTGGTTTTCCTAAATCTTCCCTACACAAACTCTTAAATTCTCTCGAAAAAATGCTAAAAGCATTCTGACTAGTTATTGGGTTTAACAAAAATCGATGTTTATGTATGAGTACATTACAAAATATGAAAATCAAATATTCAATTCTGAAAATGGTGTAGGCGTAGGAAAATCGTTGAGATTTTTATTGCGTTTTTTTTTTTAAAAAAGAAACTCCAATTTGGTTATTTCAACAACAAACCTACCGATTTCATCAATTTAATAACCGATGTTGCCCTTTTTTATTATTAGCTACCCTAAATAAACGTATAAAGGCACTTATAAATTGCTAATAAACAATAATAGAATTAAAATTGCATTCAAAACGTAAGCAGCGGTGCTTTTGATCGTGTAAGTACCCTTTAAACTTAGAGTAACTTACATATTCTGCAGCAACAGCCATTGTAAGCTACTTTAATGCCTCCATTGTACGAATAAAGGTTTACAGAAGTGTATGAGATTCGATCAACAAAAAAATTGTTTGAAAATGCCGCTTGCGTAGCGTACTTTTCGGTTCCTTATCGGTTATTTTCTACTTTACGCATCGATTTCTTTCCAATTTTAAAAAAGTTACGTGGCACATAATAATTTAGACAATTATAAATAGATGAGGTCGAAAAAACACCAAACATATTCTTTGGAGGGTAGATATACATTAAAAGTGGATGTGTTGATACATATATTAGACAAAAAACTTACGAAAACACATTAGCTAGAAGAGGGTACAGTGTTAATGTTTATTTATGAGACGTACCCCTTCTACATTGTTAATTGAATATATATGTTACTTTTTCGGGCTTTGGGTCGATTCGGGAATTCTTTCTGGTGTAATCAAAACAATTGGCGCTATAAAAAATCTGTTATTTTCTCGAAGCAATCTACATTCGTAAAATATTCAATAAAATTTACATAAAACAGGTAGATTATATTGTGATAGAAAACAAACAATGCTACTTTAAAATTTATGTGATTGCAAAAACCAGAACGGTAGCTAAACTTTATGTTTTTGTATCTATACATCCGCTAAATTAGTTTCTGAAAAACGACCATTAAGTTTTAATGTAATTTAATAAGTGCTATAAAATATAGGAATACAACTGTTTGGAATAGTAATTAAAAGTACGGTGTTCACGTGTTACGAGCATCGCCTGGGAGGTCCGTTGCAAATAGTAATTGGATTGTGTATTCTCAAAAACATTTTACACGTTTAATCTTTCTCGGAAAATAATCAGTTTGTTGTCGACTTTTTGTGGGTGTCTTTTTAACTTGCCGCTTTTTTTAAATTTTGTAAACGTTCCGGGCAGAAAATGACATAGACCACCCCCGTTTACACCTGACTAGTGTTGAAAAGAACTTCACTTATTGTAATTTAAACCTATTTTCTTGTTAAATTCAAATTATGCTGAGGTGTGCAATAGTTAAAACGTGTTTGTTTTCTACTTTCTTTTTACCTGAAGTAAACGTTTATTGTGAAGCATCAATGTTGATTGTTGCATAAATATTTAACATCGATAAATAACTACAAGGGAACCGGAAATTATTGTATGCTAAATTAAAAGTCTAGACGTTGCTTAGTATCGGTTAAAATTCCCAATAGTATTGCAGTTGCTGCTCCATAAAACTTTATAATTTCAATTCCTTTCGTTCTTAAGATGCAGATTCACCATGAATAAATGTGATTTGATTTTGTTCAGATTTTAATCTTGTCATACAAAAATTTCTTCATTCGTTTTCACTGAATAAAACCCACAGCAAATACAAAAGCTGAGAGACAGATAGACTGAAGAAAACCGATATTGGCCAAAGATTGATAGATATCTATCGCAGGTATATTTTTGGTGTTGTTGTTAATATGACGGCAAAAACTAATAAGAGATCAATGAAAAAACTAATTAGGGTGGCCTGTGAAAAGTGATTGTTTAGAACTGGAACTTTAACTGCATCTACACAATGACATTTCTGATGTGAAAAATTAAAAGTTTGAAAAAATGGTATTCAGAACACAACAAAAAGCGAAAGCTATTGAAAGTTTCTTTCGAACCGGTGTAAGAATAAATGGAGAGTTTGTTTACAATAAAAATGTCAAACTACAAACGTTTTATATAGTTTGTATACTTAAGTTGGTAACATATGGAAACTTTTTTATTATTAATTTTACGAAAAGTTCTGCATGTTCTAAAAATCTAAAATTAGTCGTATACGAGACAAAAATTATGAGTTTGGTATAGGAGTAAAATATCGAAAACTGCAATTACGAACATTTGTTTGGAATAAAAAAGTATGTTTTAACATTGATTATAAACTTTGGAAAGATGTGCATCCTATATGGACGAAATATGACACAAAAGTACGACGAAACATAGATGGCTCTACCGTCCAACTGCGAAGAGATTTCTCAGTTTCCCTCTCCTTTACTTCAGTTTAGTTCCACCGTACCTGCCTCGATACGCGTTTTAAGTGTAAAATCAAAGTTGTTACTAGAAAATACTAAAAGTTTTGTGTGTAATTAATTTAGAAAAGAATATCCAAAATTAAATACAATTGACTCAGCATATCTTTTATCAGTGAATTTATGTTATTTTTTTCTTCTTAGAATCAACTTGCGAAGCGAATTACAACCGAGTACGTCCTTTTCAATTCAAAAAAAACTCAGCAGATTCATCTTTTTCAACTGGGTCCATAGCAAATAAATTGATTATGTAAACAATAACCACGACTACATGGAAACACAATACATAAAAATTATGTTTTATCATAAGTTGTATTTAAATTAGTGTATTTAACCGATTGACTTCAACTTGGTCGCGTTATACTTTTCAAAATTTAAAAAAAAATATACAAAAGTTTAGATCATTCAGGAGAAGATTGTAACTAGTTTTCGAGTAATTTCATAAAATTTAACCCATTTGCAATGCTGCACAGATTTAACAAATTTTGAAATAAAAAACATGTCGACAAAGTTTCTTAATGCGAAACTATTTGCGTACGTGATCGCTAACACGAGTCGACACTAGATGTTGCAAAATCTTTTATTGTTTAAACTGTTTTGTTAAGTTTGGCAAAATTTAAGAATAATATAAACTTTTTATCGTTTTATAATTACACTTTAAGATATGATCCATCAAAATTAGTTGATTTTCCAAAATACGGATTTTAAATAGCTCAACTTTTTTCTTTGAACTTCGATTTACTTAAAAACGACGCCGTTTTTATGATAACCTATCATATGATGTTATGACTTGTGTTGAGGCAAATAAATTTTATTTCTTACAAATTAAATTGTAGTATTATTTGTATTCAATGGTTTTATTGAAGTTTGAAACAAAATTTAAAAACAATTTGCAAATCCAACTATTATGATGCACTTTTTTGAAGTTTTGGGAAGATTGATTTTTCAAAGGATCAATCTGTTAGTTGAAGAGAATTTATCAATTGAACAAGCAGGATTTTGATTCGGTAGAAGTTGTTATGATGAAGTATTATCATTAACAACTCATATCGAAGCTGGATTTCAGAAGAAACTTCAAAACTAAAGTTGTTTTTTGGACTTAACTGCTGCATACGATACCGTGGAAAAGAAGGTTTACTTTTAAATTGTATAACGTTATTCCTTTGTTCTAAAATGATTTCTTTTTATTGAAAATATGTTGTCTAATCGAAAGTTCAGTTTTTGTTGGAGATAAAATAAGGAAATTTAGATTTTCAATAATGGTCTTCCACAGGATCGTTTCTTGCACCTATTCTTTAATGTATATATTTCTGATCTTCCTTCTTTACAATGTCAAAATTCGTCTACGCCGATGATATGGCAATTTCATTTCAACATTTGAGTTTTTTTGAAAATGAAAGAAAAAATTTGATGTTTGCATATTATTTCAAAATATGGTGATTATTCCCCAATCTTAAAAAGACAGAGCTTCCTTGTTTCATTTACAGTAATAGAGAAAAAGTAGAAAACTTAATGTTATCTTTAATAATACAAAGTTAAACCATAATTTTAACCCAGTTTATCTGGGAATAACTTTAGATAGGTTTTTTAATTTACAAAGATCATTTAGAAACAGTCAAACAAAAATGAAAACAAGAAATAATGTCATTCAAAAATTAGCTGAATCAACTTGCGGAGCAGATGCAAAGACACTTCGTACAGCTGATTGGCATTAGTTTATTCTACAGCAGAACATTGTGCTCCTGTTTGGTTAAATAGTTTTATATGAAAAAATAGATGCCCAGTTGAATTGCACTATGCTAAGTAGAACCATTAAATCTACTCCTCTCGATTAGCTTCTGTTCTTTGTAATATTACTCAATCGAACATTCGACGAAAAAATGCGTTAAAACGAGAATGGAATAAATGCCAACTTAAGAAAAACTTAACAATTTGAATGATATTGAGAACCCTCCAGCTAAAAGACTTAAATCTCGAAGTCCTGTATGGTTGCAAACTACTTAACTTTCTGAAGTTGAAGAGGGGAAAAAATTATGGTTTGGAGTTGATGTTTTCAATAAATATCTCATTGATGACTAACAACAGAAATCCCGTACTTTCATCAAAAAAGAAAAATTTTGTCAAATGTAAATCGCATAAGAACAGGCCGTTCAAAATGCAACTCTGTTGTTTCAGTTCGATTTTTAATCCAAATTGTGACTGTGGAAACAAACTAGAGACCGTTGCACATATTGTGGAGGATTGCTAATTAATAAAGTTTAAAGACGGTTTGTAAACATTCATAATATAACGGACGAAGCTTCATTATGACTCACTAATCTGAAGAACATCTGAAGTTAAGCATTATTTTGTATTCTCTGTCCTGATTATCTGTTTTTCTATTATTTTGTTTACTATTTCTTTTAACCTACTATATTTTTCGTCATTGTCGTGACTGGCGCTTGACCGGTCCATTATATGTCGTCATGCAATGGCTGTGCTGTTATATTTGTATGTTATTATTTACCTTCTATATTCTGAAATTATTTATCTTTATAATTCATTTTAAATTTGTTATAAAATCGTATTTTTAATTTTTAAACATACATTTTTATTTCTATGCCTAGCAGTGGTGGGTGACGCAACCACCAATCAAAAATTAGTTCTACGGCGCCCTTCATTATTTATTTTTTTTTTATTTATTCAAACTGCCCTTCTCCAGTGAGACTGGCTAAGTGAATTCCAATTACGACTCTAATCACTGCTAAGATTTTATTTGTTTATTTGGAGGTTACCTCGAGATATGTGTATTTACTTCGAGGAGGTGTAGTTTATATTTTTTTTATTTTTTTTTGCTATCATTATTACATATGAATACTTGTGGGTAAGAGTTGGCGTGTTTAGGTTTTAGACGTTTTCCTAAACCTTGAAGCAAATGCTTTGCCAGGACGAACCAATCCCACAATTGCATACGGTTTTGTCACCATTACACTATACAGGTTTATACCGATCTTCTGGGGCACCATTCATAACACTTACATCACAATTCAATATTAAAAATGTACCATACGAATAAATAAATAAATAAACTTAAAATACATTTTTTTACAAATTTTACTGAAATTATTATCGATACAGAACATTTATCTTTTTTATTTATTACAAACATGATAACTTTTCGGTTCCGTTTCGAAAGTATTAAGCAAATTTGTTTATAAAAATCTAACTAATATACTATTAAAGTAAAATACTCTTAACGAAAGCATCAGCATTTGCATTGTTATTGTTGACAAAAAGAAAAATATTTTTTTATTTAGTTGCATCTAATTTTATGTTTGAAGTAGTTTTAGTTCAGATCAATAACAAAATTTAATATTGCCAAATATAAAAGTAAAATGAATATTTTTGACAACCGGCGTATACGACTATAAACATTTAATATCTGATGATTATATTTTAGATTTAGAATTGCAAAATCTTTTTATAAGAATAACTTTCTTTTGTAAAGTTAATAATAAAAAGCTTTCCCATATGCTGCCAACTTAAGTAGAACCACTGTGTACATGTCGTTACCTGTGGATGTGGGTAAATTTCAGTTATAACAATTCACTTTCATAACCTGCCCGAATGGGTTTACTCTACATCTTATGAAATAAGATGAGGAGTTATGCGACGATTTCCAAACCGAAAATTTTAACACTCTTTTTTTTTACTTTTTCCTACGAATTGGAGTTAGTAGGTTATAATAAAGCAAAAATGTATGTCCGACTGCCGACCATCCGTCCGTATATAAACAAGATATGAAGAAACCAGCCGTCAGTTTTTATGAAACTTTGTACAAGGGCTTTATTTATAATTCCAAAGATCTAACTAAGATTTTGGGAGTAATCTATGTAGTCAAAAGGGCAGCCGTTAACCTACACAAATTTTCGAATTTTTTGAAATATTTAGAAAAATATTCATTTACACATTTTTGTTTCAAATGAAAGTTGTTTATAATTTAATTAAACACAACTTTTATATAAATTGTTTTTTTGATCCAATAAGTAATTACTGAGATATAACAATCACGTCGCACTAATTATTGTAACAATATCTCCACCAATAATCAATTTTACAAAAAAAGTTGAAGGAAAATAGTTGTTGGAAATTCTATTGTCTATAGCTTTTGTTTGAACTATTTTTAAACCCCAATTTTATTTTCGTTTATCAGGGCGATGTGGAGTTTCTGCAGCAATAACCGTTTGTTACTGATCTCTCTATTATTATACTTTATGAAAATCAAAAACCGTTGTATTTAACTATTCCTTATGACGTCACAATTAACGGGGAGTTGCTTTCATAGCAAGTACAACAAAAATAGAAAACTGCTTATTGTAAATACAAAGTATAATTTTATAAAATTTTATAATATAATCATAAACACGGTAAAGAAAATTTAAACACAACCAACATTCCACACTGAAACTTAATCTAAATCAATCCTCCAAATCTTCTAAAAATAATCACCACTATCAACCACATTCTCTAAATTTCTAGGACAATAGCAATGTCAACATTACCAAAGTGAATTTCGGATTCCACGATTCTTAAAATATGTTTTAATATTTTCATGTTAAAAATCTGACCCTATAAAATAACATTGGCTACCCACATTCCAGCATTCTAGGGAATGAATGATCTTTATATCCTACTAATATATTAAAAAGATATAAACCCGTATAATAATATAATAAACTTTATTCACATGGTCTTTTGGGACCCCTTCAGTGTGGAGGTAGGAAAACAAACAACTCACATGTGTATGTATGCTATATCTGTACGTATATGTGTCATGATGGTATAACCATTGGTATACCCTTAGTTCATAACTCCCTAAGGTATTATTGCTGCCCCATTTGTTTCCTTTCTTCAGAACCCAGATCTAAATGAAGAGCAGACATTTTCGTTTGAAACCTTATTTATTCTATTATATAATTGTACTCTAATGTTAAATAGTCTAAAATATGCACAGTGCCATATTTGTAATTACAAGTTTGAATTCTATAATAGTTATTTATGATTTAAGGTTGTTATCTTTCTAGGTGGAGGAAGAGTTAAAAATAACGGTCTAAAATTACAAACACGGCCGACGTTTTGCCAAAACCTGTAGAGGGCTTTATCGAGGCTAAAAGTAAATTAAAAACCGTGTGGTCACAGAATTTAATTTGATGATGTCAAAAGGATTAGAGATTAATAAATTATATAAAACACATATTATATACTAGACGAACGAACAAATAAATAAACCAACAATTGGAGGAAAAAACATAGTTATTTATGTATTATGGTGTAATAAAGCTTTTGTCCGAGACCTGATTTTTGAAAACATGTGGACGGCAATAAAAGCAAGTTACGCCTGTGGTACATACATAACTTATGCACAGATGAAGTTTTTCTAAATGAAAATACCTATTTTAAAAAATAAATTAAATTTTCCACCCATATCTAGTTGCTTTGAGATTTTAAGCAAGAAATAGTAATTTAGTTCTTGAATAGTTATTTATGTATCAAGGGCATAACCAATATGTTTATATTCGAGGGCAATAATTTTGTAATTTGCCTGAGATTTATAAAACGTCGATTATGCCCGCGGTTCATATAACGTTTTATTTTCCACTTGAAATATGAAAAATTCATTGATAAAATACGAGGCTGGTTCAATAAATACACGTTCGAACGGTGGTACATGTAAGCGGTTTATTTTACACTAGTTAAGTTTGTTGAATAATAAACTCGATGTTTATAAACTGTTACAAACTTTATTAAATACAACTTAATCTTAATACTAGTAACAAAGAACTAACTACTTTATTATTATTCTCGATATATATATATATATATTACTGTCGTGTTTGTGTGTATTTAGGAATTTGAACTGTAATTAGAAAAGAGAATGTATGACACAAACATGATAGTATATATTTGTACAATATAGTTTATTTGAACAATACATAAATTATTAATTATTATCGACAAAACAAATGTTGCCCATAGATATTTATAGATAGTTACTTTCCATAACTCCTCCCTTATTAGACAGAATTTTCGCCGTGGAAGAAAATTGAAGGTGTTGTAGATGGAGGACTTGTTGGTGGTGAAGAAGTTGTTGGTGTTGCACCATTTTTATTTTTGCACAATTTATATATGTTTTTCTTATATTTGTATAAAATATAACTTATTATTAAAATAACACATAGGAATATTATTAAATATAATGTCCAATTAGTAGATTGGTTTTCGTTGTATTCTGGGTTTAATAATTGTATGTTGTCTAAACGTTCTTTCAGTGTATAGATGTTTTCTAAGGGGATGTCATCGATTTGTAATGGTTTTTTGTTGATGTAACTAGTTGGATGTTCTTGTTTTATGTTTGGTAACATGAATGGAGTACTTTTTCTTGAATTTTGAGTATTGGTAAATTTAAAGTCTTTATAGTTCACACTGCAGTTTAAGGGAACTTTTATTAAATTTGCACCAGTAAGGGTTGTAAATTCTTCGTTTATACATTGTTTTTTTATTTGAATTTCACTTTTTGTTATAATCACTAGATATTCGTTGTTTATTTCATTTATAATTAATTTAGAGTTTTCAATCATGGTTTCGTTACATATTTTCGTTTGTTGTTGTATTAGATTTGCTATACAGTCTTCATTATTGAATTGTAGATTGTCGTTTTTACATATAAAAATGTTTTCTATTGATTCACATTGGTGGTCCATATATTGCAGAATATTATCTTTTAGAGCCAGGTAAGGTTTAGGTGGGATTATTATGGTATTCCTTTTGTTGGTATTGGGTATAATTTATAATATTGGAATATTTTTGGATAAACTATTGGAAATTCTAGTGTGAATAGGATAGTATTTTCGGAAATATGACAATTGGATTTTATTATTGTGTACCATGAATTTGATTTAATGTTTAAGATTGCTTCACTTTTATATAAATTTTTAATTCTACAATAACCTTTTGTAAATCGTTTTGTGTTAGGATGTCTGGATGTGTTATGTGCAATTTCGAGAAGGTAATTGCATTTTCTAGATTGTCTAGAAATGTAATTATTATATTTGAATTAATATGAAATTGATTTATTATTGATTGTAATATAATGTATTGGTGAAATTCGTTAGTAATTACTGTGAAAGAGTTTTGAAATTCGTTTATGTAGTCAAATATTTTCTTTTGATTGGAAACAAGAGTATTGATAATTGATGAATATTTGTTTAATAGTTCTTTTGATAATGATAATTGGGAGTTCATATTTTTAATGATTTTCAGCTGATTTTGTTTTAAATTTTTGATGTCGTTGGTGTATTTTTCACCGTCTTCGGAATCTAAAGTGCCGAATAACCATTTTGATAATGTTCCTCCAATATTTAATAATCCTCGTTTAACTCTGTTTGTTATTTGATTAGATTGTATAGTGTTGTATTTTTGTTCTATTTCAAGTATGATTGGGTTAAGGTTTTCATAATTGTTTCTTAAACTTTTAGTAACGATGTTACTGTTTGTAAAGATTGTGAAATTTGTTGTTCTATAGCTTTCTAAAAATTTTGAAATTTCTGTATTTAACGTTTTTAAATCAATATCGTATAAAAATATATGTCGGTTGCTGATGATTTGACTTACGCCTAGTTTGAATGGTAATAATCCTGGTGAATTACTTAATTTCGTGACTTTTATTTTCTGCGCACCTATCCATATTATCATATTCAGGAGTATTATTAGTTTCATTGTTCTGAAACAAAGAAGGATTTTTAGTTCTTTTATGTGTACTATTTCGAATTTATTTTTAGTGTTTTTAATTTTTAGTTTATTATTTTCTAATATTTCGCAGATTTTATATGGTCCTATAAATTTATTGTTTTTTTTTATTTCTGTCTAAGGGATTCTTTTTATATACAGTTTGATTTATTTGAAATTGATAGTTTGTTTCTCCATTTATGTTGGTTTTGTTTTGTACCTTTTGTTTGTTTGATTGAAGTTTTTCTTTTACTTGGTTATATATATAATTTAATTTATTTTTATGGTTTTCAATGTAATCAGAGTAGAATATATTTGAATCGAATATACTTAAGTCTCTAAGGTGGGTGTGTCCATAAACGAGTTCGAATGGGGTGAAATTTGTAGCGCTATGAATGGAACTATTATATCCTAGAATTGCGTAATATATATTAGATTTTTCTGTGGGGTACACTTCATTTAGAATTCTTAAATGTTCTATTAGTGTTGAGTGGAACCTTTCTATGATGGAATTTGATTCGTGATGTCCAGGGGTTGTAAAATGTACGTCGATTTTATGCATTTTTAATAGTTGTTTGACTACGTTATTGTTGAATTCTTTACCGCAATCTAAAACAATTTTATTGGGAATTCCAAATTTTGTAAAATATTCTATTAATGCATCGCAAATGTTAATGGCTGTTTTACTTAGTATGTTTATTGCTTGGGCAAATTTTGAAAAAACATCTATAATAGTCAAGTAAGTTTTTGAGTCGTAGAAAAATACATCGATATGGCAGATTTCGAACGGTTTTGAAGGGGTTTCAGTTAATACTATTGGTACATAGGGCGGAGATCTATCATATTTAGTTCTTTTACAAATATCGCATAGATTTATGTAGTTTGTTATAGTTGATTTCATATTTATCCAATAATAATTTCTTTTTAGGTATTCAAGAGTTTCATTGATACCACGATGATTAGTTTTTCCTTCATGGTGATTTTTATCATTAGAATTTGTTCTTCTTTGTCTCTTATGGTATTAATTAATTTAGTACATTTAATTAGAATTAAAAGGTTTTTGTAAAATGGGTGGTATATACATTTGTGAAGTTATTAATAAATTTGCAATCGTTGAAATAAATGTGGTACGTTGTATTTGGTTTTAAATAGTCTTTTAATAATTTCAGGATATAGTCTTCGTTGGATTCGATTGGCATTTTTACAATTGTAATTTTTGATATTCGTAAGTATCGTGTGAGATCTGTAACTCGTTTTTGTTGTTTTTGAATACATGAATTTGGTTTGGTTTGTTATTGATTATGTCATCTAAAATAGGTATACCATCGTTTGAGGTATTTTTGATAATGAGTGTGGTGTATTGTCACTTATGTTGGGTTCTATCATTGTATTTTTATAAATAGTTATTTTAATTGGAGATTTGATAAAGATATAATGTAACATTGATTTGATTTTATTCCATTCTAATTTGTCGAGTCCGCATCCTAATTTAGGAATTGATAATGAATTTATGTTTCTATTTAGGAGTGTTATTTTTAAATTTATTAGGCATTGAAATAAGTTTTTGTAGTCTGGTTTATCCCAAAAATTGTCTTTGGTAATTAGATGAAAAATTATGAAATTTCCGTAGTTAGATTCTAAAATATCATGCAATTTGGAATTTGTACTCTGTAATTCGGAATAATTATGAATTAATTTTGATATTTGTGCGGCTAATCCTTTTGACATGTGTTTATCGTTGCTGATGCAATGTGCAATATTATCGTTCGCGTGTAATAGGTTTTGTGGGACTTCTTTTATATTTTCATTTGAATTAATATTATTTGATTGGTATTGTGTTATGAAATTTTCATATGTGATTTCTATGGTATTTTTAGGGCTAGGTCTTAATTGATCAATTAAAATTTCGTAGTCGATTTCATTATTGTCAGGAGAACTTGGTAGGTCGTTTAAGTATTCAAGTGTATCGTTATTTATATTTCCGGGGTGGTTAAATAAGGAGTCTGAATCATCTATGTTATTAATTTGAATTCTGGACAAGGCGTCTGCATTGTTATTTAGTGTTCCTTTTTATACAAGATTTGAAAATCATATTCTTGGAGTTTTAGTCGCCACCTTGTTAATTTTGAATTAGGTTCTTTTAAATTGAATAACCAAAGAAGGGGTCGATGATCGGTTATTATTGTAAATTTTCGTCCAAAGAGGTATGGTCTGAAATATTTACATGACCAAACTATTGCTAACAACTCTTTTTCTATAGTACTATAATTTTGTTCTGTTTCGTTTAAGGTTCGAGATGCATACGAAACTGGTTTATCTTGACCTATGGGTCCTTGAGATAGCACACCACCTAAAGCAACATTAGATGCGTCTGTTGTTAAGACAAATTCTTTATTAAAATCGGGGTATTTTAGAATTGGGTCATTACACAGAATATTTTTACATAAATTAAAGCAGTTTATAAAATCTTGATTATGAATGATTTTTGCATTCTTTTTTAAACAAACTGTCATTGGTTTCGTAAGATTTGCAAAATCTTTAATAAATTTTCTATAATAACCTAATAATCCAAGGAATGATTTAATTTCTTTCTGAGTTGTCGGGATAGGAAATTTCTGTATAGCTGAGATTTTGTCGGGGTTTGGTTTTACACCATCTGGGGTAATAATGTGACCTAAATATGATACTGTTTTTTGTAAAAATTGAGATTTTTCTAATTGAATTTTGAAATTAGCTTCTCTTAGTCTATTAAAAACAAGTTTTAATCTAGTAATGTGTTCTTGTAAAGATGTACTGAATATTATTATGTCGTCTAGGTATACTAAACAGATTTCATTGTTTAAGCCTCGTAATACATTGTCCATGACTCTTTGAAAGTGCTCGGGGCATTTTTGAGCCCAAATGGCATACGAATGAACTCATAATGACCATTTAGAGTAGAAAATGCTGTTTTAGGAATGTCTTGTTTGTCTACTTCGATCTGATGGAATCCGGAAGCTAAATCTAGTGTGGTAAAATAATTTGCCCTGCCTAATTTATCTAAAATGTCATTAATATTGGGAAGAGGGTATTTATCGTCTATAGTTTTTCGTTTAATTTTCTATAGTCGATTACTATTCTCCATTTTTGATTACCCGATTTATCAAGTTTTTTAGGTACAACCCATATTGGACTACTCCAAGGTGAAGTGGATGGTTGAATTATTTTTTGATGTAACATTTTATTGATTTGTGATTTGACTTCATGTTTATGTATCTCTGGAAATCTGTAAGATTTAGTAAAAACTGGTTTTTCATCGGAAAGGTTAATTTTATGACTTATTTGATTTGTGAAACTAAGTGGAATTTTTCGTTATGAAATATGTCTTTAAAATTATAACATAATTTTTTATTCTCTACTTTCTTCGTCGTTACAGTGATCTAATTTGATATTATTTAAATTTTCTTCCAATAAATTTTTTTCATTGCTATTTTGATTGTTGTTTCTGAATTCGTTTAAGTGATTTATGTTAATTATGTCAATTACAAAAGGTTTAAAAAAGGTAATTTTAAATTCATCCTCTCCTGAATTGGTGATTGTTGTTATGGCAAAATAGTTTTGAATTGTTAATATTGCGCTAGGCATTTCTATAAATTCGTTAAATTTATGGTGGTTGATTATTCCTATACCTTCTTTATGTTTAATTGGAATTTTAACGATTTTTTCTGTTCTTGCGGGTATGACGATTGTGTAGTTAATATCATTTTTTGTATGTGATCTAGGTTGTTATTAAAATGTATCGGGACATCAGCATAAGGTGTAGTTAGTTTTTTATTTTGTACATCTATATTTGCTTTTAATTGAAGTAAAAGATCCATTCCTATTAATCCGTCGTATTTATTACTAAAGTTAAAAGGTAAAATTTGTGATTTTCGTTGACTTTAAAGATATCGAAAATTGGTATAATAGCTACTTTATCATGAAAAGTTATTCCATGTGAAGTCTGAATATTGAAATTTTCAAAAGATATATTATTTGGATAATATTTGTTACATATTTCTGGGTTTATTATACTTCTGGAACTGCCTGTATCAATTAATATTTTCATATTTAATTGTGGTACATGTATGCATGGTAGGTCATTAGATAAATTATTTAAAGTAATTAAGTGACAAGATTTGCGGGAGATACTTCGTAAAAATTTTCATTTGAGTTTAGTTCAAATTGATTTTTATTGGAATTTTCGATACTACTTGGTCCAGCAACAGAATCATCATATTGATTGGTAATTTCATTCGTTTCAAAATTATGTGATTGTTGCAGATGAAAATTAGGGTAATTTGTATTAGTAATGGCATTGTTATTTTGATTGGTTAATTCGTTTATTTCGAGATTATGTAATTGTTGACGTTTAGGAAAATTTGTGTTTCTTGTTGATATTGACATGGGTTTTGGGTATTCTGAATTACGTGTGGAAGTAGACATATTTTGAGAAAATGTATTACTTGGTTGAAAAGAATTTTAGGTTTACCAAATACTTGTTGATTTGTGAAATATCTTTTGGTGTTATGTTTTGATTTGTTTCAATATTTATCGGTTGAGAAGGAAATGGTGTGTTAGAATGAAATTGATTGTATCTTGAATTTGAAAATGAAGAGTTTTGGAAATTACTAGTTCTATAATTATTATTTTCGTATTTTGAATTTGGTAATTTGGGGTTATTATAAGTATAATTACTTTGTCTTTGATAATTAATAAAATTCTCTTCTTCTAAGACGTATGAAATTGCTTGTTCAAGTGAAGAGGGATTTCTTAATCGTACCATGTCCTGAATTTTACCTTGTAAACCTCTGATGAATGTTTTTAGTGCTAATTGATCATAATTTTTCATTTGAAATTGTCTTTCGGGAACAGTTGTATTCGTACACATTAATTTAGAAGCTATAGAACTACGAATTTTTGAATTTTTGTCCAAATTTTACATAAGGTTCATTTTTTGTGGTCTCGTAATTAATAATTCTTGCACTATACAATCTAAATCTCTTTGATCCCCAAAACTTAGTCTTAGTAATGTTTTTAATTCTTGCCAATTTCTAATTTCGGGGCGACTACCTATAAGTGTTAAAGCGTCCCCTTTAATTTACAAATTATAGCCCGTATTAAAAATTATTCATCGGATTGGCGGCCTCGTTTCTAAAAATGGTTATTAATTGTTCACAATGTTCAATGAAGATTTCTAATATTGTCGGATCACCATCAAAATGTGGAATTGTATCAATATATAATTTTAACATATTAAAATCGGTCGTTTGAGTTACTTGTTGTGTCATTTTTTTTGTTTTCTAATCGTAAGTTTTTTTAATGACTAATAATATTTTCGATATCAATTTTAAATTTTTCGAATTAATTCAAATATAACAAATATTAAAAATTTAGATCATTAAATCTTATTCATGGATTTAATTAAGTGAAATAGAAAGGAAATAATTAAATAGAAAGGATTGCTCTTACCTTAGATATTGTGTTCTTCAATTCTTCGGTTATTTGCGTAGGAAGTGTTGGTTCGGTTCCGTAAAGAGTGGAAACTCACGAAAACAGTCCTCGATGGAGGTTTTCTCGGTTTTTAATGTAGAATTTCTTTTTTTTTTTTTTTTAATCCTACCGACTGCGCCAGTTAAGTTTGTTGAATAATAAACTCGATGTTTATAAACTGTTACAAACTTTATTAAATACAACTTAATCTTAATACTAGTAACAAAGAACTAACTACTTTATTATTATTCTCGATATATATATATATACTGTCGTGTTTGTGTGTATTTAGGAATTTGAACTGTAATTAGAAAAGAGAATGTATGACACAAACATGATAGTATATATTTGTACAATATAGTTTATTTGAACAATACATAAATTATTAATTATTATCGACAAAACAAATGTTGCCCATAGATATTTATAGATAGTTACTTTCCATAACTCACTAAACAAAATTGCCATTACTACAAAGACATGCATCCCACTGTCTTCACAAGACGCTGTATACCGGTGTGGTACCAGTCCATTGGCTGTTCGCGGAACCATTTCAAAACTGCCTGCTTGACTTGAGCGTCCGACTGGAATCGCTGTCCCTTAAGTGCCTTCTTCAATGGTCCGAAGATATGGAAGTCACAGGGTGAAAGATCCGGGCTGTAAGGGGTGCTCTAAAATCTCCCACCTCATCCGCTCCATCTGTGATTTGATGATGTTAGCTGTATGCGGACGGGCCCATTAGAACTTCCGACACCATTCCACGACTGTGGCTTTTTGAAGGACACTCTCCACCATAAACATTTTGCATTCTCCCATAAATCTGAACTGGAGTGTTGCCTCAGCATGCAGAAACTGTATGACTGCTCGGTAATCGGTTTTGGACGCTCCAACAACTGTCTCCCTGTACGAATATCACGAGGATGTGTCACAATAGAGAGCTATATAGCAGCCGCTGGCCTACGCAAATTTGTACGATTATAGCTCCACTAACAATCGTTTCACAGCGCTCGAACGTGTATTTATTGAACTAGCCTCGTACTTGCAAACATTTCATGTAGATGAAACGCGGCTGTTTGTCTGTGTAATTTTCTATTGTATCTATGACAATTCGTTTGGAGGCATTCCTGAAGCAAACTTCAAAGGATATATTCCGAGAAAGTCTAAAATTTTAACATGCGAAGACGTCTTAAAATTTTTCAAGGATGCTTCAAACGACATGTACCTTTTTAGAAAAAGTATGTAAACACGGCACGAATTTTACATTTAACTGAAATGATGTTGATGATTATGTTATAGGTTGTTCTGGTGATGGGCGTGTTCTGGTGGATTGCGAAGACGAGTTGGTAAGGTTAACTATAGACGATATAGACGTCAGAGGAGCCGTTGTAGTGATAAAAATTCAATACACAAAGACTGACGGTTCAAAAAGTTTTAATATTGTCGAGAAAACGAAATGAGTGCCTTGCAAATATATGAAAATATGCAGCATTGCGTCCAAAAGGACTAAAGGAGCGGCGCTTTTTCTTGTGCTACCGGAATGGGAGATGTACAGCCCAACCAGTTGGCAAAACACGTTCGGGAGTATACCTTCAAAAGTGGCAAAGTATCTGGGTTATGCAGATGCAAGAGAGTACACGGGACATTGCCTGCGCCGTACATCGGCAACTCTGCTGGTGGATGCTGGTGCTGACATTTTGACATTAAAGAGACATGGTAATGGAAGAGTGATGCAGTGGCATCTGGGTACATAGAAGACAGTATCGCGTCCAAGAACAAAATTGCAGGGAGCCAAGGTAACGGAAGCGAAACCTCCAACAATGTTGTGAATATGTCTTCGTTCACTAGACCTGAGAACTCTTCGCTTGAAGGCAATATCCAATTTAATGGATCATTTTCAATTGTATTTTTAATTTTAAGGATCAAAAATGAGCTTACTTATGAGCATTAAAAGATTTCTAAATTGCTGTGTTTTTATTTTTGTCAGCATTAGTAGGAATTAGCGGGCGTAATCATTATGCCCGCTTATTATGGCCCTAGGGCGTAATGAACAGGTTTATACAGCACGTATCAGACGAAAACAATCAATAATATACAAGTGGAAAATAAAATTTACAGGGGTGTAATGAAAAACGTATAATTATTACCTTAGGGATTCTATCGCAAACTGCTAAATGTAAAGATTATTCTGGCTTATTTTTCGAATCTATCGAAAAAAAATCTTCGTCATGGTCTTATTATTCCATGCTTAAAGCCACTATCAAAGTAACACAGATATAAACAGTTACCTAAGGTTATTTGGACTTTTAAAAAGAAAATCCGATAAAATATATTTAATGAATAAGGTAATTTAATTTATTTTTTAACAAAACTTCTTGAACAGGTAGTTTCAACATTTGGGATAGCTAGAGCATGCCGGAAACAAGAGCTTGTTCAGCTAGAATTTGATGATATCTAGGGACCTGCAATTGTCATTACTGAATCACTTTACGAGATACTAAAACCAAAAGAATAGAATGTTCAGTGTAGTCCACAACCTTAGATCGCCAAGTTTTTTGGAGAGATTTATAAAAAGTATGATGCTTTTAGGTCCGATGAATATGAATACTCACCGTTTCTTCTTGTCTTACAAATGTACCAGACAAGTAGGCGGCAAAAAATATTTTTGGTGAAGTTTCGAAAAATTGCCATTTAATTTTAAATTGCCGAACCCTGGAACTATATACTGACACTCATTTCGTCGCTTCGGGGCGACGTTGTTAGCAAAGAAGGCTGGAACTCAACGTCAGTTGAGGAAATATTCTAAGAAAATAAATAAAATTAGGTTAGCTGAGATAGTATTGGCTGGAAAAGACAATTCATGGGCTAATATTAAATTAGCAGCTACCTCCAATCACGTAGTAACTAGCAACAATTCCACTTCAACTCCAGTGTGTAATTGCAGTCGAGTACTTCGAAATATTAAGATGGAAAATTGTTCTAATTGTATTGTTAACATAATTTACCCAAAATTATTTTCAATAAAGTACACATTTCGATTTATAATGATTTTTTCTTATTTTGCGAGTGTTTAAATTAGATTTCAATTAGGATTTGGTTTTTCACCTCCACTTAACTTTTTCAGTCGGTTAACTATTATGAAAACACAGTATTCAGCCATTTAAATTTGTAGAAGGTCGCGTTTCCAAGGTGATTAACCGACAGATAAAATTTGATGTTTTGTTGTTTGACGTTTCATGGCATAAGAAATGAAGAATGTGTATAAATGTGAATTTATAGTACATCCGTGCATAAAATTCTATATGTATCAAGGGAGGTATAAGGATATTAATAACCTAGGATTGGTAATTTGCAATTTCACAAAATATGAAGAGCCTGTCGAATTGAGAAATACACCAAATTTGAATAAAGCTTGTGAAATTAAAGTTACTAGAAAGACACAGGGCCCAATTCAAACGCTTATGAATTTCTGAACACTGCATATTTCTTGCTAAACAAAGATCATATTTTTGTTAGGACACGATATTGTTTATGAAAACCTTTTATTTTTAGTATTCGATATTATATCCCTACAGTGGAGGTAAGGAGCAATAAAACACTCTTCCGAGTTTTAACTGGATAACGTTTCGCTTACAAAATGTTAACTTCTTCGGAGTGGCTTAAAATTAGAAGTATTGTCAACATTAAAATCACACAACAACATTATAATTAAAATTCACAAGCACGTTCAACATAGTTATACAGTGACCGGCAAAGAGTGTGCAACAAATGGGAAAATTTTGTAATTGAGATATCAAAAATTTCTTTTGGCAAATCAATTCAGCATATCAAATGACAAGAAAACACTTTGATAAATGTCATAGTACCACGCCATGGCCAATTAAAAAAATACCCTTAAATATGAAAAAGTGAGGTTAAATGACAACTTATTCTTAAAGTTCTGTTCTTAATTTTGATGTTTTGTATGAGCTATTATCCAGGCAATATTGTAAAAATTTTTTTAAATGTTTTTGTTTTTTACCGTCCATTGCTAGACTAATAAATAAAAATTACTGGATTGTGAAGTTTATTTGTTGGTTTTATTGTGTTTTATGCAATCAAACGCAAAAAATTTTGTTTTCTCAATATTTTTGGAAAAATGCCGGAAAACTAATATTTTTGAAAAGTCGCTATTTTCTTTTAAAAATTTGCACATAGACGTATAATCTAATTCTAAACAACTTTTTTCTTAGGCATTTTTCAATATCTTGTCATCTAACCTCACTTTTTACATATTTAAGAAATATTTTTTAAATTTGCCGCCATGACAGTAGTCACATGACATTTTTTAAAGTGTTTTTTTCCTCATAAAATATGCTGAATTCATTTTCCAAAAAAAATTTTTGGATATCTCAATTACAAAAATTTTTCCCATTTGTTGCGAACTCTTTCCCGTTCACTGTATACAAGACTTAATAAATAAATAAAATACAAACGGTTTTCTAGTTTTACAAACAAATTATTTGTTGGTCAACTAAAAACATTTTGTGTTTTAATTATTTGTTTATTTATTGACTCTTGTATAAAACTATGTTAAACGTTAGGAAGCGAGTGTTTTACTGCCCTTATCTCCACTATAGGAATATAATATCGAATACTAAAAATCTAAATATGGATGAATATAGTTAATTTCTACTAAACACCTTTTATGTTTCCTAGTAAAGATTTACTAAAATATTCATGATTACATCCTGACATCTGAAGAAAGAGTAAATTTTGTCGACTAAATAATAATAATAAATCTTTATTTCCAACATAAACGTCATTTTACATAAATAAGTAACAAACTTCATAAGTAAAATAAATCTACATGTGTTGGAAATGGCGAAAACCAAAAAAGAGAAAAAAATGACAAAAAGGAGACAGACGGTTTTCAAGTTTTTCAAGTTTTTAGCAGCGTTAGGAAAAACCTCACAAAATGTAGTTCTTCTACGTTCGGCCTGAAGTGCTGGAACATCTGACAAAATTGGTTTCTGATAGATACATTAGACACATGGATACAACTGCCGCCATGACAGTAGTCACATGACATTTTTTAAAGTGTATTTTTCTCATTCGGTATGCTGAATTCATTTAGAAAAATGGCAAGAGAAGAAAAGGAGAAGGGAAATACGGTAAAATAGGTTATAAAAGCTTAACGATAAATGGAAAAAGATATGAATCAACAAATGAAGGGAAACTAACACCAACAAACTGACAGAGAAAAACAAATTGATGTTTAAAACGGTAACGAATACAGCTAACACAATACGGAACACGAAACTACGTACATGGAATATCAGAAGTCTAACTGGCAAAGAAATAGAGTAAAGCAAAGAATTTGAAAGATCGAAAGTAGAAATAATGGTTGTAGCAGAAACAAAGAAAAAAGGTAAAGGAGAGGAAGAATTGATCAATGGGCACTTATTAATATAGAGTGGCATATGCGAAAAAGAGAGACCAAAAGCAGGAGTAGGATGTATAATACACAGCGACATCAAAAACAGTAGGTAGGTGGATAGCAGTATCAAAAAGAATAATGACCGTAGAGTGTTAAAAAAAGTACGAAAACAGTAATAGCAGTATATGGGCCTGACGAGAATAATAGGAAAGAAAATAAAGATAAGTTAATAGAAACAACAAAAGGTACAGTTTATATAGCTGGAGATTTTAATGGGAGAGTCGGTACAAGGGACCAGTCATACGTGACACCAATAGGACAATACGGAGACAAGAAAAGAAACAACAATGGAAAAGACTATTGAATTTTTGTTTAACACATAATTTAATAGTAACAAATACTTTTTCAAACACAAAGATATACACCGATTTACAAGAATGCAAGCAAGTAGAGGTGAAAAATCAATTACAATTGATTATATACTGGTAGAACGAGAAAGAATAAGATCAATACAGGATGTCAGAGTCAAAAGAAGCCATAAAATACAGTGACCATTTCCTAGTTGTAGCAGAAATAAGGACGGAAGAAGAAAAAAAAAAAAGTAAAATAACAGATAAAAAGAAAAAGTACCCGAAAGTGATAAAATCTTATAAACTTCAAGATAAAGCAATAGCAGTCAAGTATGAACAAGAAATAAATTCAAAATTAGTAAAAATGAGGGAAATAATAGAGAGTGCAGATATAGAAGAAATGTGGAATGTTTTAAAGAAGGTTGTCATTGGAACAGCTCGTGAGGTATGCGGAGTAACAATACGAAATAAACAGAAGAAGCAAACAGCTTGGTGGACAGAAGAAATTCAACAAGAAGTTAAGAATAAAAAGATTAGATGGTCAACGTACTTAAGAGAGAAAACCGAAAAAGTTATAAATATTACAAAGAACAAAGAATAAAGTAAAAAAATTTAGTTAAACAATCAAAAACAAAAACATGGGAGGATTTTGGGAATAAGCTAGAGAAAGACAAGATAAGCAATCAAAAGTTGTTCTATAGAGTCCTGAGAAAAGACAAAAAAGGGGTAATTCAGATAATTGCAAACGAAGCAGGAGAAATACTGACCAAAGAATCGGAAATAATGGACCGATGGAGACAATACTTCCACAGTTTACTTACCAATGAAGCGATTGATCAACAAAGAAGTACTTATCAGGATACACGACAAGGAGAACAAATAGAATTAAATAAAGAACAAGAAATAACAAAGGAAGAACTATTGGATGTAATAAAAAACTAAAGACAGGTAAAGCGCCACGGAAAGACAAAATTACGACAGAAATGATTAAAAATCTCGGGAATGAAGAAATCCTACTACTACTAAAGATTTGCAACAAAGTGTGGAATGAAGAAAAAGTGCCACACGATTTGGAAATGGAACCTATAGTACCACTACACAAAAAAGACGACACTAAAGATTGCAGGAAATACAGAGGAATAACCCTACTAAATACGGCAGTAAAGTTATTTGAGAAAATAATAGAGAATCGACTAAGAAAACAAATTGATTTCGGAAAAATAGATGTACTTTGGACCATGTCTTCACAATAAAAGAAATTACAAACAGATTATTGGCAAGAAAAGGAAAATGTATACAGGGTGTCCTAGAACTAATGGGACATATTTTAATATAAGATTCCTTAGATGAAAACAATAAGATTTTTTTATATTAACCATACTCGAAAACTGGATATTTACTAAGATACAGGGTGTCAAAGTGAAAAATTAATTTTAGTTTTTTCTTATTTAATTGAAAAGTACTTGAGATATTGACAAAATCTTGCATAGTGGGGTTTTTTGGTGTTGCGAATTGAAATTGGACTATAATTTTACTGTACTTGTAAGATGGCGCCACAAATGCATCAAACATTTTATTTAAACACACATATTTTTTTTGTGTTTAATTTTAGGGCTACTTTTTATTAAAATTATGATTTTACAATTATCTGTGCATAAAAAAGTCATACTTGTTTGAAGTCTGGAAATGTAATCATTTTCGAGATATTTGAGATTAAAATGTTAAGTGCATTTGAAATCCATTTAACAATATTGTCAGTTTTTCTCAAATTGGACTTGACAAAAACAATTTAATACTAACTGTTTTGACATTTCAAATGATTATATGCGAGGATATGGGTTGCATTTACAGACAAAATATTTTAAAATTTATTTTAATTATTCTGAGTAAAGAGTTAATCGCTGTTTAACGAACACAAAACTAATTTTGTTTATTTAGAAAAACTTACAAATGCTAAGTATTTTTTTTTTTATCCTAGTAAACTACCCCAAAAATAAATATTGTTAAATGATGCTTAAACTTAAGGAAAACAATATGTAAGAACCTATCTGGATTACATTAAAACACGCTTAAACTTAACAATAACAATATCTAAGAGCAACATATTTAGGTATTTAAATTAAAACGCGGTCATAATGAAATATACCAGTATACTATTGGCGCTAGTAATAAACCCTGTCCCAGAATTATCGAATCTCCCGTATTCGGGCGTAGGTACCTGATACGTTTGGAAAATCATATTTTTAGTAGGTAAATATATTATAATAGTAAAATCTACCTTGATATGAATTATTATGTGGTTATATGTTATTTATTTTATTTGTATAGTAGATCACATTACAAATTTTGCTTCTACGTATTATATACCATTATTGTTCTATCTTGGTATAATACCCACATCTACGGCTATGACTCGTTCGTCAGTACCTGAACTGATGGCACCGTTTTCACAGATTAACCTATTGTTCTCGACCCTAAATGGTCGATATGCTCAAGACGGCACAATGATCGTATTTTGGTTAGAATTTATTGGTTTTTAGCTTTAACCGTAGAAGTACCGCTTTCACAAGAAAAGAATTATTTCAAGCAATTATGATTTATTACTCCGCACCAATAGTATACAGACTAAAACATATCATGTTAGGTTAACAAATGTTCAAAATGACCACCGTTAACTTCAATACACTTTGCCATCCGTTTCATGAAAGACTGCCTAATTTTGAACAACAATCTTTCATTTTTAAGAAAATCAGCAGAGTTCATTATTTTTTCTCGTAATTGCTCTTCAGTTTCAATTGGTTCATTGTATACAAAAGATTTCATGATACCCCAAACAGAAAAGTCCAAGGGGTTAAAATCAGGACTGCGGGGCGGCCAAGGAGTATCACTACCGCGTCCAATCCAGCGATTTGGGAAAATCGTGTCAAGGTAATTCCGTACTTCAAGTGTAAAATGTGCAGGTGCACCATCTTGCATAAAAATCATTGTCTGCCTTACATTTAATGGCAAATCCTCCATAAGCACAGGTAAAGTTTGTTGCAAACAATTTAGGTACGATCTACCATTTAAATTATGTGGCAATTCATATGGCCCCAGCACATGATTTCCTATAATTCCGCACCAAATATTAATTTTGAATTCGTGCTGAAAATGTTTCTCAGTTGTCAAATGTGGATTTTCATTATCCCAAGCGTGTTTATTTTTAAAATTAAAAACACCACGCCGTGTAAAAGTAGCCTCATCCGTAAATAATATGTGGCTTAAAAAAGAAGGATTCATGTTTTGTTGATTTTTCGGCAGTAACGAGCAAATTGCAATCTTGCAGGTAAATCACGAGGTAATAAATTTTGAACGGGTGTAAAATGAAATGGATGCAAATTTTTCCCGATGACAAATTCTGAGAACGGACGATTTGCTTACCACTTGACCCTGCATACATTCGTCTGATACTGATTTCGGGATTATCAGCGACCCGAACTAAAACCTCTTCTTCTTGGTTGAACGGTCAGTATCTCGTTTTGGTCGGAATGATCCAGTTTCCTCAAGTCGTTGATAAATATTTTGAATCTTTCCAAATATCGGCGGCAAGCGCGACGCCCACTAAAATTTCTTGCGCGTAGGTGCCGAAATGCCAAAACGAAACAGTTGGTATTAAATTGTTTTGTCAAAGCCACCTGGATAAATTTGAGAAAAATCTGACAATATTGTTAAATGGATTTCAAATGCACTTAACATTTTAATGCTAAATATCTCGAAAATGGCTACATTTACAGACTTAAAACAAGTATGACTTTTTTTATGCATAGATAATTGTAGAAACGTAATTTTAAGAAAAAACTATCCCTAAAATTCAAACACAAAAAAATATGTGTGTTTAAATAAAATTTTGGAAGCATTTGTGGCGCCATCTTACAAGTACAGTAAAATTATGGTCAAATTTCAATTTGCAACACCAAAACCCTACTATGCAAAAATTTGTCAAAATATCTAAAGTACTTTTCAATTAAATAAGAAAAAAACTAAAATTAATTATTCACTTTGACACCCTGTATCTTAGTAAATATCCAGTTTTCGAGTATGGTTAATACAAAAAATTTCATTGTTTTCGTCTAAGGAATCTTATATTAAAATATGTCCCATTTGTTCTGGGGACACCCTGTATAACGTTCCTTGATATGGAGGAAGCTTTTGACAAAGTGCTGAGAGCGGAAATATGGGAAACACTAAACAAAAAGAATGTAGACAAAATTAATCAGAATAATCAAATGTCTGTACAAAACAACGAGAAATTGCGTAATAAGTAATAACATGATATCGGAACAATTTGTTACGGAAGAAGGGGTTAGACAATGAGGAAGCCTGAGCCCCCTACTTTTCAAAACGTTTATGGATGAGTTGATTAAAAAACCCAAGGAATAGTCCGACCAATTTTTTTAGGGTATAGAAAATTGAAAACAGTTAATATCTCTGAATGCATGCAGACGATATCGCAATTATAGCTGGAAGTGAAAAAAGACTTACAGATTAACTTAAATATATGGAACACAGTTTTACAGGTAAATGGGATGAAATTAAATAAATGTAAGAGAAAAGTAATGGTTATATCAGAAGAAGCAGAACAAATATATATAAAGAGTAGAGAGTGAATTAATAGAACAAATGGATAATTTTCAATATTTAGGGATTAATCTAGAACAAACGGGAGGACAGGATATAGAATTAAATAACAGAATAACTAAAGCAAACAGAGCATACTATGCATTCTCAAAGTGTCTCATAAATAAGAAAGAGGTGTCAACATATACAAAAATGAAAATTTACAAATCGATTTTTAAACCTATTCTGACATATGGATGCGAGTTGTGGGTCTTAACGGGTAAACAAAAGAGCAAGACAACATCAACAGAAATGAAATATTTGAGAAGAGCCAGAGGGTGATGAAACTAAAGTCTGTATACTATTGGCGCGGAGTAATAAATCATAATTGCTTGAAATAATTCTTTATTTTCTTGTGAAAGCGGTACTTCTACGATTAAGTTAGAACCAATAAATTCTAACCAAAATACGATCATTGTGCCGCTCTTGCAGCATATCGACCCATCTAGGGTCTGAGAACAATAGTTTATTCTGTGCAAACACGTTGTCATCAGCCCAGGTACTGACGAAACGAGAAACATAGCCGTAGATGTGGGTATTATACCAAGATACAAAAATAATGCTATATAATACGTAAGAAGTAAAATTTGTAATGTGATCTACTATACAAATAAAATAAATAACATATAACCACATAATAATTCATATCAAGGTAGATTTTACTATTATAATATATTTACCTACTAAAAATATGATTTTCCAAACGTATCAGGTACCTACGCCACTGCAATACGGGAGATTCGATAATTCTGACAGGTTTATTACTCCGCGCCAATAGTATACTGAGTATAGATAGAATGAGGAATGAATAAATCAGAGCGGATCTTAACATAGAAGCAATAGAAAAATACATAGAACAAAATCAATTAGGGTGGTGGGGACACCTACAAAGATTAATGGATACAGTACCTGTGAAAAGAATAAAGGAAACTAAAACACCATGGAAACAAAAAGTAGGAAGACCAAAAGAAATCTGGGACAATGTTATAGGAAAAATTTTAAAGAAAAAGGGAAAACCTGAACTGAAGCAAAGACAGATACGAATGGAAATTATTTATAAAGAGTTAACCTAATTTTAAGAATTTTATTGTAAATATGAATTATAATTTTGTTTCATTGTAGCCCTTACACCCTATATATATATATATATATATATATTTTTCGCAACTCAGTGCTGCAAAATAATTCTAGCCAAAAAAAATTGTTTTATTCAAATTTTATGAAAACAAAAAAATATTATGAAAATATAACAAATGTCGTCTGTTATATTAAATCACACATTTTTGAAACAAAAGCTCTTTTAGGTTATATTTTTAATAACTTTTTCTACAACGTAATGGTCTAAATTCTAATAAAATTGTTCTAAATTTACGTTTTAACCATTACCTCGCTTCTCATCGAGCATTTATTTAAGTTTTATGTAATAAAATGAGGAATGTTGTCTACATTAAAATTACTACATCCTTTTGTTCATTATCAATTACCGATTTCAAAAATGCTGAATTTATGCTTTCGTAGATATTACAACGGTAAGAAGAAAGATGCTTTACAATTTCAACAACAAAAGCAAAGGACTTATTACATCGCGTTATAGTAAGAGAATTAATAATAAAATTTCAATCCATTTAGGCGAAACAAATAAATTCGAAACAGAAAATGCAGAGAAAAATGTAGGTTTAGATCGAGAACAAAGGCGGAGCACGAAAATTTATTCAAAATTCTCGAGTGTTTGAGTATTGACACAAAGAACTTTGATACATTCAAATATTAATTAAAAATCGTATCAAGCATCGAAGTATATTTTTCGTTGTGCATAAAGCTTTAATCCATTTAACTTTAAAATTTAAAAGTTACCTCTATATATAATTCATATATTTAATACCCGTGCTCTTATAATAGCCTATTTGCCTTCAACATGTAAAGAAGCATTGTATATCACCTCTTAAATACCCTCATATTACCTCCCCGGCTGTCAACTAAATATTCTAAATACGATCCGCCGTAGAAAATGCCTGTGAGCAAAGCCCTTTAATAAAAACGTGACAAAAAAATCTAAAAAATAGTAAGGTATAAAAATTGTCATTATTGTCGTACGTCATCTGCCTTTGTATGCTGTTGGTCTTAGGGATGCTGGCTTATTAGGGTCGGTTTTTGTGTCACAAAGTACAGGATGTTTAGAAAACCTCAGGTATAAAAGTAATTCGTACCTACCTATACTTAAATTTGTATGCTCACCTGCATTTTATCGTTTCTGTACATATTTGAAATTAAAACCAGTTTGCGAAGTTATTTATTTTTTTTTTTGATTAACATGCTTTTAATAACTAAAACATTTGTACCTACGCAAAATTTTTATAATAGGTACTAAAGCAGCTGTAGCGTAACCGTAAGAATTTACCAAACAAAGAACGAAAACATTTAGTTTACAGTTAAACATATTTTTTTCTCGATTCATTTAAGAAAAAGAAAACTTTAATGAAAAAGAAAATCTTTGTTGGACATGTAACGGAATGTTGAGAAGAATAGATTAAAAAAACTTCAAACGCATTTCTCAATTGATTACTACATTGCTCTTATTATTAGAATTTTTTTGAACTTTCTTTTAAAATGAAATTGACATAAATTTAAATGTCTTTAATTTTGCTTGTAATTTTATTTCTTTTGAGTACACAATGACGCAAATAATTTTGAATATTTTTCTTCAACAGAAGTTAATTAAACTTGTACGAACCGGAAAAATATGGAAGGTATTTGTTGTCGAGAGAAATTTTTTATAAACAAATAAAAAATCTCTTTCAATACAAAAGTGTTTATATACATCCCGTATTTATTTCTAATTAGTTTGATTGTGGTAATTAATGGTTTATAACATTCCAAGTCAATTCTATTTTTGTCACTTAACTTCACAAAATATTATCGAGAATGATTTGGTTGACAATGTATGGTAATATACGAGTACACTGAAACGAATGTTTTTTTTACTTAATGTATTTGAAATAAATTAAAATATATTCAATACTTTAGACTTACTTTTTGTCCTTAACATTTAACCAAAACATTTGCGTGTTTAGATCCTTTGGCTTACGAGTAATAAAATAAAAACGGAAAAATAATTCAAATATTGGCGCCATTTTATTCCAAACGAAAGCGTTGTTGAAGTATGGTTTATAATACAAACTATCATTATTTCGATTAGTTCTATCGATACCTGACACCCTTTTTTTCCACTTTTTCCGATAAATCAGAATTAATATCTTAGAATGAAGCAAAACAATTTTCTGCGTGTGAACTGGAATGCCATCCATCCGTATGTAAACACGACATCAAAAAACCACTAGTTCAATTTTAATGTACCTAGATGTTCTTTACAATATCAGAAAAGTTTTCGTTTCTGTAAATTTTAAAAATATTATTTATACACATTTTTTCAAATAAAAGTTGTTGCTTATATAATTACATACGATTTTTGTTTAAACAATTTTTTTGTCCAAAGTTTAATTACAACGTAATTACCGAGTTGTGCGGATCTTACATGGCTTTTACTTAACCAAATCTTTAAGAACAAAGTTACACTAAAAGAGTTCCAATCGTAAGTTGGAAATTTTATTGTCTATAATAATAATAATAATGACTTTATTGTTACACTACATTTCTTACACTACATTTTTTTTTCATTATAAAGGTAAATAAAAACAGAGTGTATTGTAACAAACGGCGCAGTTCAGCTTTACAGATTACTGCAGCTGCTCTACCACTGTATCGTTATACGTTTTTTACATTTTTTTAGACAAAGTAGTAAAATCAAAATTTATAATAATAATAAAATAAATACTGAAAAAAATACTAGAATATTTCAATACATATTTTAGTTATAAATTAAATAAAACTGTATGTTAAAGCTAATAGTTAAAAAAAATGAAAAGATGAAAAACAATTATCTTGATGAAAAACTTGAATGTTGCTCTTTGAGTAATATAGATTTCATACTTATTTTAAAAACACTTAACGACGAGGAGCTGTCAAATATATTTTTAAATTTGTTATAGTAGATGCAAATAAAATAACTGAAAGATTTCTTGTAAAGACTTAAACTATGAGACTATTGTTAAAAATCTTTTTGTCTCAGATTCAGGTTATGTACACTCATGAAATTAAAAACTTGGACACCACAATTTCTGTAAACAAAAGTTTGCACATTGTGAAGCGGGCTTAAGGGTATCATTTACAATTCTAACAGCAGGTCTCAGCAGGGATTATCTTAGGGATTAGGACTGTAGAATGAATCATTACACTAAGCACGTTTTAGAAAATAGGTAATTTACGTTGCTTACTTAATTTTTTCTTTAAAGAATATATTTGAAGGTATCGCTAATTAAACACCATAGCTCGATTAATTATCGAATCAAAATTTTGTTTAGGAAATGTTTACAAAATAAAATTAGAAATAATTTTGATTTAAAAAACGTCTACAAGCAATTAAATTATTTGGGTTGACTGATTATTACTTATTTTTAAATAAATCTAACCTACTAATTTGTAAGTTATTAAAAAAATCATTAAACTCTCTATTCATAATATTTAGTCCTTACAAAATGTATATTTTATGACGTTTCATTTTTTTCTGTAGTTAATATAAAAAGTGAAAATAAAAACTAAGGCAATTCTTATTGTCAACGTATATATTTAGTTTTTGACAAGAATTTATTACATAATTATAATTAAGATACCAAGTTATAGTTTAAAATTAAATGAAAACTTTTTTTTAATAAAGGTATTACTATATAAATAAATATAAGAAATCAATAATGGGTGTGACCTCCATTATTATTGATACATTCTTGGAGGCGTCTGCTCATTGACGCTATCAAGGTATCAATATAATTAATATTAATCGTTTCCCATGCGGTATCAATGGCTGCAATTAGTGCATTACGGTTTACTGGTATAAAATTTGGCCCTTGTTGTCTTCGGATAACAGCAAGTATTCGAGCCCAAACATTTTCGATAATGTTAAAATCTGGGCTTTTGCTGGCCAGGGTAACAGCTCCAAGTTATTTGCTTGTATCCAGTTGCGCACAACCTGCGAAGTATAGGGTCATCATATCCCGATAGTTAATTATCGAATGTTCCAAGAAAATATGTGTAAATAGTAAATGGAATCTACTAACGTAACGTTAAGTCGTTAATTATAGTTACATAACTCTCCTTTCATAAGATATAGTTCATATTAATATGCTTATTGTAAAGCTTCGTACACACCTGAACAACAAACCGAGGAACAAACAGAACAACGAACCGAACGGCAATCGGAACATTAATTTGGACGGTGCTACGTACGAATTTTAGAACAGATTCGCAAGTCCTGATTGTTCCACGAACGGTTTGCGGCGTTCCCGCAACTTGTCGGTTTTTCTCCGACATCAAAGAAAATGCGCGCGAATGCGTTTGCAGGTTTGGACGAATCTAAACAAAACGGCGAACAAACTTATGCGGGAGAATTAAATTATTTATTTTGTCCTCCCTTTTGTGGGTTTGTTGTGTTTTAGGTAATATTATGGAGTTGACAGAAGAAAAATGTTTTAAATTAATCAGTGTTTAAGAATGCAAAAAAAAATGATGTCCCTATTAGCATCATTTGGGCGGAAATTTCCAAAATAAAAAAAGCGAAGTAAATTATAATTTTTTACTCTTCTTTGTGCGTAAAAATTTGGTTGGCACTATCTTCTTGTTTTCCGCAATTTTCTCTTCTCAATAATAAATATACAGGGTGTTTCTCAAAAGGTATGTCATAAATGTAACAGCGTAATCCTGGGACAAAAAAAAAGTGATTTGACAAAATTTACCTATATACAAAACGTACTCCTGCAGAGCTACAGTTATTTAAAGTTTCATTTTGATTTTCCTATATTTGGAATATTTAAGCCAAATCTAGAGATAATCGAATAAAATTTAGCATGAGAGTTTCTCTGTAGGATGCAAATAAGCAGTAAAATTTGTACTTACCTAACTTATTATTCAAGGGTACTTAACCTAAAAGAGCATTCCATTTTGGCCAGAATTTTTTACTGGTATAAGTAGTCGAAATCTAACTTTATCACGTTGAAGTATGTTAAAAGCAAAAAAAGATACTCTTGTTAAAGATATGAAAAGTTAACAATTTTCGATAAAAATCGATTTGAAGTTTTTTCTGTTTTTTTTAAGTTTACATTTTTAATTTAGTTGGCTTAGAAAATAACTATTAACCTAAAGAATTTATTAAGTTAGATTTAAATAAAATTTACAAAATAAAAAACAACAATAAAAGAGAAACGAATAATAAAAATTATAAAACATGTTCAAAATGTCCTCCACCCACTTCAACGCATTTTCTAGCATCGTTTCATTAAAGAAAAGCGAATGCTTTCAAAGATATGAGGAAGATTTCGAAAATCGTTAGCTGCTTCAAGAATTCGTCTCCTCAGCAGAAGTTCACTGGTAATTGAATTACTGTAAACAGCGTCTTTCATGAAACCCCAAAACAATAGTCTAATGGATTAAAGTCGGCGAGCGGGAGGCCACACCACCGAGCATCAGCACCTCGTCCTATCCAGCGCCTTGGAAAGTTTTCACTAAGCCATTCCCTAACTGCACGGCTAAAATGTGGTGGAGCTCCATCTTGCATAAACCACATGTGGGACCGAGTATTAAGGTTAACATCTTCTAATAAATCCGAAGCTGTTGTTGAAGAAAATTTAAATAATTTTCGCCGTTTAAACGATTCGGTAGAAAAAATGGTCCAATTAAATTTTCGCACAATATTCCTGCCCTTACGTTTACTGAAAACTTATGCTGATGTCGCATTTCTTTTATTACATTCGGATTATCTTCCGCCCAAAAATGTTCGTTATGATGATTCATCACACCATCACGGGTAAATATTGCTTCATCCGTAAAAGTATTTTTGTGAAAAAATTATTGTCCCTTCGATTTTGTCGCAACAACCATTCACCATAAGCTGCTCCAAATTCAGATCAGCTGGTTGCAAAGCTTGAACAATTTGTACATGGAATGGATATAGTAACTGCTCCGAATAGTTCGCCATACTACACTATGTGATGCTTGTAACTGAGAGGCTACCTTCTAGTGCTATGCGTGGATTGTCTTCGACAATATTTAAAATATCTTCTTCGAGATCCACATTCCTTACATACCTATTTCTTCCATAACCAGAGGTCTTAGGTTTCAATGTACCATGTTCTCGTAAACGTCTGTCAACAGCAATAAATGCACGCCGATCTGGCACTTCTGTTAGGTATTGCTCCGCATATCTTCTTCTAGCTGCAGCTGCATTGAACGACATTCTCCGAACACTAAATGCATATCTGCCATTTCACCAAACGTATAGTTGTCATTCATTATTGATATGATCTAAATCTACGATATTCAACAAATTAAGTAGTAGCTAAAACGAAGTGCTTTCAAAACCTTGTTTGAACAATTTGACAACAAGCCGTAAGTCTTTTGTTCACTAACAAGTAAGATTTATTTTCCATAGTTACTGTTTTCTAAGCCAACTAAATTAAACATGTAAATGTTAAAGAAAACAGAAGAAAATTTCAAATGGATTTTATCGAAAATGGTTAACTTTTCACACCTTTAACAAAGAGAATCTTTTTTCTTTTAACATCTTCAACGTGATAAAGTTAGATTTCGACTACTTATACCAGTAAAAAAATTCTGGCCAAAAATGGAATGCTCTTTAGGTTAAGTACCCTGAATAATAAGTTAGGTAAGTACAATTTTACTGCTTATTTGCATCCTACAGAGAAACTCTCATGCTAAATTTTATTCGATTATCTCTAGATTTGGCTTAAATATTCCAAATATAGGAAAATCAAAATGAAACTTTAAATAACTGTAGCTCTGCAGGACGTTTTTGTATATAGGTAAATTTTGTCAAATCACTTTTTTGTCCCAGGATTACGCTGTTACATTTATGACATACCTTTTAGAAACACTGTATATGAACTGAAAACTACTGAAAATAATTATGGGAACAGCACAAACGTTCCGTTTGTTGTTCGGATTGTGAAAATCATAAAGATCGTTTGTCGTTCTGTTTGACTTTCGGTTCGTTGTTATGTTTGTTGCTCGGTTTGTTGTTCAGGTGTGTACGAGCTTTACAACTTAAGCAACAATTTTTGGCGAATAAAGATTAGTTTGTGATGTAATTTAGAAACACAAATTTATATCATATCAAATTTATGACAACTTAAAACCAAGAACGTGTATGTTATTGCTAAGAAATTATTAAGGAAAAGCATTGTAAATATTTATAATTAGATATTTTCGAAAGTTTATAAGTCCTCTATTGTAATCTTAATACTTAAAGAAAATCCTGTCCATTAGCATTATAAAAATGGCTTTTACTTTATGAATAAGTTTCAATAACAATAGAATATCCTTGCTTGTTTAATTTACTTCCTTTGAGTCATATTGCTCTAAGGGTTGTTACATTGGTCATTAGAAGTATGTAATAAATAAACAATTACCTACTGTTTGAGAAGGGGTAGTGTGAACCAATAAATAAAGTAAGAAATGTAAATTCCATTTTAGTTTAAAATTTCAAGTGTTGTGAAAATGCCACCTCATCTGTTACATTGGTCATTTTGTAAACATTTCCTAAACAAAATTTTGATTCGATAATTAATCGAGCTATGGTGTTTAATTAGCGATACCTTCAAATTATTCTTTAAAAAAAAATTAAGTAAGCAACGTATATTACCTTATTTCTAAAACGTGCTTAGTGTAATGATTCATTCTACAGTCTTTCTATAAGATAATCCCTGCTGAGACTACCTGCTGTTAGAATTGTAAATGATACCCTTAAGCCCGCTTCACAATGTGCAAACTTTTGTTTACAGAAATTGTGGTGTCCAAGTTTTAAATTTCATGAGTGTACATCTGTTCTGTAGGTTAACCGTTCATGTAAGTATAGAGGGCATTTTAAATTAATTACTTGATAGTAGAAAGCTGATGCATGTAAACGACGTCTGTTTTCCATATTCAGCCATTTACAAGTAATTAAGCTGCTGGTTATGTGAGAAAATCTAGGTACCCCGTAGATCATTGAATTCTGTTTTTATCCATCATCGTTAAACAAGATCCATAGACTGTGTCACAATGATTTAGGTTGGATAAGACAAGAGAGTTACATAACATTTTTTTGGAGTCTATACTCAACAACAACCGATTTGCATAAATTTGTCTTAGAATACAATAAGATCGTTAAAGACATTTACTTATATGGTTACTGTCAGTGTATACCTTCAAATTTTTACAACAGTCTACTGTTTTTAGGTTTATTACCGTTCAGTTGGATATTAATCAAGTTCAGTACCTTTTGATTTTTCATTTTTCTTCCCGAAAATAATAGCAAATGATTTGAAAGAGTTTAAACTCAAGTTCATTTAGAAGAAACGATTTGCAATCTTTTGAGGTCACTGTTAATCATGTCACAGGCAAGTTTAAAATCTGATGAACGAAATTTGAAATAGATCTGTGTATCATCAGCATAAAAATGAGATCTACAGTGCAATAGTACGTCAGGTATAATTGAGATGTAAATAATGAATAGCAACGGTCCAAGGATTGTTCCTTGAGGAACCCCACTGCTGATATTACCCCCAGGCGAAAATGTTATTTCCAAAAACTACTCTCTGTATGCGTCCAATGGTGTATTCTTTTAAAAGAGTTATAGTGCTGTAACTGAACCTTATGTAATGCAAAGTACTAAGTAGAACATCATGATTTATTCGATCGAAGGCTTTAGAGTAATCTAATAAGATGAGCAACGTTAAGTAATTATTATCTGTGGCAGAAAGAATATCATCATAGACATGTAAAAGTGGAGTGGCGCAACTGTGCTTAGGTCTAAAACCTGATTAGTACAAAGGTAAACCATTGTGGGCAGATAAAAAGTCTCTAATCTGTAACTCTAAAATCTTTTCTAATACTTTTAATAGCACTGGGAGAATTGAGATGCAAATCATTTACAGATCGGGACGTGTCTACTATAGGCAACACAGTAATATTTGACAGCTTCCGGGTTTTGGAAAAACAGAGTTTAATAGGCAGAGGTTTATAATATAAGTATAAACAGGAAGTAAACTAGGTGTGCATAATTTAGTGGGTATGTCCAAACTTAATCCATCAGAACCAATTGCTCTACTTTTTTTTTTTTTTTTTTTTTTTTTTTTTTTATTTTTTTTTTTTTTTTTTTTTTTTTTTTTTTTTTTTTTTTTTTTTTTTTTACTTTTTTTTTTTTTTTTTATCGGTTTTAAAGGGAGTAAAACGTATTTCTCAACCAAGAATTGATAATTTTTGGACCACAGATTCGGTGACTAATTCGAATTGTAATTTTTCGATTAAGTTTAAACTTTCGAGTGTGGTTAAAATAAACAATTGTTGGGGTTCAGCCACGTGTTAAATTTTTTTTTTTTTTTTTTTTTTAAATTTTTTAATTAATTTTTTTTAAAATTAAAACAAATTTTTTATTTTTTTTAATATTTTTATTTTTAATTTTTTTTTTTTTACTTTTATTTTCCCTTTCCTTTCCTTTTTTTTTCTTCCTTTTTCTTTCCTTTTTCCCCCTTTTTTTTTTTTTTTCTTTTCCTTTTTTTTTTTTTTTTTTTTTTTTTTCCCCTTTTTTTTTTCTTTTTTTTTTTTTCCTTTTTTTTCTTTTTTTTTTTTTTTTTTTTTTTTTTTTCCCTTTCCTTTTTTTCCTTTTTTTTTTTCCTTCCTTTCTTTTATTTTTTTTTTTTTTTCTTTTTTTTTTTTTTTTTTTCTTTTTTTTTTTCTTCTCCTTTTTTTTTTTTTTTTCTTTTTTTCCTTTCCCCCCTTTTTAAAAATTTTCTTCTTCTAATTTTTTTTTTTCTTTTTTTTTTTTTTTTTTTTTTCCCCTTTTTTTTTCTTTTCTTTTTTTTTTTTCTAACCCTTCTTTTATTACTTCTTTTTTTTTTTTTCCACTTTTTTTCCTCTAACTTTTTTCCGAAAAATGTTTTGCATATCTTTTAGACGTTTGTTGGTATCCATATGCAAATTAAATTACTTGTTTAAGGTTTTATAATTTTAACTTCTTTCAATAGGTACTTACTTCTGGTGTCTGTATCATCTATCCGCTACCTATGAAATTAGCAAAATATTTGTGTTTTCGTTTAGTAATTAAACACAAACGAAAAAATTAACAACTAATGTCTCCAAACGAAGCTACAGTTTGTTACGCAAAAAGTATAAATAGCGGTATATCTACTCCACTTTTTCCCCTCTTGTTTCCAACATTATGAGTTTAGTTAGATTTTTATAGACTTGATGTTGTTCTTGTATTGCACATACTTCTATGGCGTGAAAAGATTTTTCTATATATCGGAAGGTACTATCGCAGTATTTAAAGGAAAAACTTGGCTGACAAATTTTGGTTATTGCGCTTATTTTCATGTCAAGCCGATTGTGTTACTTTGTTACTTTATTAATCTGCTGGTAACACTGCCGTGTCTTTTCCCAGTTTTTTCTTTTTGTTTGTGCAAACCCGTACCGTCATTTACGTAGCATAAGGCACGTTAATAAATTAAAAGTAAACGTGTGTTCTCCCCAAAAATTTTTTCCAATTTTTTTTTGTAAATTTTTTTTTAAAAAAAAAAGATAAAACATGATCACTAATAATTTTTACAGGTTTCGCCGTGTGTCAAAACTTGCGTTCGATGTTTTGGTGTTCATGCTAATAGTTATTAGTAATAGTGACACGGTCGTGAAAACCTACGAAGTGTTAGTAAGACAGGATATTAGTTGTCAAATTGCCAAATTTTGAAATAATATCTTGGTTTATCTTCTGAGAAGCGGCTTCAATTTATTGTCACATATCCTGTGTTCTCCGTCTATGGAGCAACCTAAACTAAACGTAGAAATTAAAACTCAAATTTTGGTTAATGGAAAAATGTTATGACAATTGTTTAAGTAATATTCAAGAAACAGATAAGCTTCTTAAAACGTAAAGTATTTAAAAGTCAAGTAAAGTTTAAAATTTTTGGGTTTTATGTTGGACAAAAAAACGACGACTGTACTATTATCACCCGATAAGCGGTTCAATAACTTGGATTTTTGCCTTCTATTCTCTTAATTGAATGCTCTGAAATTTGAGAAATGCCAAACTAATTAATATTTTATGCTCTCTTTGTTTAGCCACTCAATATAAATCATACACTTAGTATGTTCACATTGAACATGTAAAACTTTTAGTTTTTAAAATTGTGTAACCAGACTTATAGGGCTCAACCAGTGTAACACTTTCAAAAAAAATCAAATTGTCTGTACCTTTAAGGAAAACATACTGAAATTTCAGATATGTAACTGAAATAGTTTCGGAGTAATTCTAAAACGCGTGTACCTGAGTCACTGTTTAGGCTCTGCCGGCCTCGTAAGTATTATAATGGACTTTGGGACCCTCCATCGGTGTTTGAATACAAAGATTTATCCGTAGACGTACACCAGCAAAATTTTTCGTACACTGTTGCCGATCTTACTTTTTTTGAAGCAGCTGAACGTGTATAATTTGAACGATTTATTCAGTCGCCTCGTAAACGTTGTACAGAGCACATCGGGAATTAGTTATTGGAAATTAGTGAAAATGAGTGAGAAACCTAGTAATTCTTTCCATAAAGGTAGTCATGATATACCTACGCATAGATCAAGATCGAAGAAAGAAAATTTTCTGAAAATCAACATACGTTTGAGCAGTCCACTGCGAATACAAGTACAGCTTCTGAAAACCTTTTACGTTCTGGCGATGAAGAAATTTATATTGATCCTGCTCATGGCTATTGTTTTATTCAGTTTTTATCGGTTTTTACTGCTATTAGTAATCTAGTGATCTGCAAAACTTGTAAGAAAAATGTAACTTTCAATCAAACAAATCCGAGAGGTTTAGGTTTCAAAATTGCTGTTTTGTGTGAGTGCGATGTATCGTACATAAATTCTGGACCTATGATTGGGAATTCATTCGAAGTAAATAGACGTATAGTAGGTGTGATGCGACTTCTAGGTATCGGAATAAATGGTTTGAATTTATTCTGTGGTTTGATGGATCTACTGAGCAAATTCAATAATGTCACTTATGCTGGTTGTTTCGAAAATTTTTAGAAAGCAGCTGAATCTGTTTATAATTTATCAGTTAGAAAAGCCGTGAAAGAAGAGCAAAAGATGACATTAGAAGCTGAAAATTCAGAAACGAATTTGACAATTTCTGGAGATGGAACAGGGAAAAAACGTGGTCATACTTCACGTTTTGGTGTAATAACTCTCGTAGGAAAGTTTTGTAAAGCAATCATAGATACAATTGTAAAATCTACTTTCTGTCAAAGTTGTATTTACTGGGAGAAAAAAAAAGAAACAGAACCTGAAGAGTATGAACAATGGCTTTCTCAGCACCATGATTGCAATATAAATCACTTAGGTTCAGCTTCAAAAATGGAAATCGATAGTGTGAAAGAAATGTTCGGACGCTCGATTGAAAATTACGGTGTGAAATATACGCGGTATATTGGCGATGGTGATCGTGCCACATACAAAGGATTGCTAAATTTAGATCCATATGATGTCCCCGCACCAAAACTTGATTGTTATTTACATGTTAAAAAAAGGATGGGAACGCGATGCCGTAATGCGAAAAAAATGAATAAAGGTTTGGGAGGAAGGAGTAAAAATACAGTTAAATTAACTGACAAGCTTACCAATAAACTCCAAAAATACTATGGCCTAGCGATTACAAGTCACCAAGATAATGTCGATGAAATGGAAAAAGAAATCTGGGCTACATTTCATCATTTGAGTTCCACTGATAAAATTCCAAACCATGGAAACTGTCCAGAAGGTGCTGAAAGCTGGTGTGCTTATCGTGCTGCTGAGGCTCAAGGACAGAACATGCGAAAATTCAAGCATGATTATTTTCCAATCGATCCAAAAGTTCAAGAAATTCTGAAATCAATATACGAAAACTTGAGTAGACGTGAGTTGCTCGATAAATGCCAAGGGAATAATACTCAGAACAACAACGAGAGTTACAATGGCTTGATATGGCACTTTGCTCCGAAACACCTCTATAGCGGCTTAAAAACCATCGAAATAGGTAATTACCTTGCTACTGTAACATTCAATGATAGATTTTCATCAATCCTAAAGGATATTCAGTGTCATGGGAGTAAAGATCGTACATGTAGCAGCTTTTTGAAGAAGATGAAGGCGAATTATACCGGCTTGGTATAGCAGATTAGGATTAGGTATGATATTTATCGTTATATAAGTGTGAGATCAGTATTTTTATCTTTAAACGCGCTTTTCTCAAAACAGTGTTTTCTAAATTTGCTGACACTATAACTTAAAAAATAATTATCCGATCGACTTGATTCTTGTTTTATCGTTTTTAGTATTCATTTTTGCGTTGAATGACCCTCCGATATTTCAATCGAATGAAAATTGTGAATTTGCCATGGAAAGGATCGTCAGATTTTCGAGTTAAATTTCGATTTTTTTTTCAAAACTATGCCATTTTTTGGGATTTCATTTTTTTACCTCAATCTTGCGTTATTCAACAGGTAATACCATCATCTTTAAAGCCTTTTTGTTTTTTTTTATTTCAGGCACTCTGAAGGGCGTAATGAGGGCAGCAGTATAGAAACTTTTTTTTGAACCTCCGAAAGATGGCGCATAATTCGTAGAAAATAGAAGATTATTATTTGAAAATATTTGTATTCAAAGTTCGATTACGTATCAATATACTCACAAAATTTTAAAACAATCCATGCCAAACTTTTCCTTCAATAAATTCCCAAAAATCACCTTTTTTTTGGCAGTCACACTGGTTGAGCCCCTTAATGTTTTTTAAGAAAGTGATCAAACATCTGAATTTGTGGAAATCCAATGTACCGAATACAATTGTATTAATCAACAAGCTAATATTCACTGCAGTGAGATGGAAATATGAAATGGTTGCAAGATATTGGCTGTTCTCTTCGGATTTAAACGTTTCACCAATACAAGTTCAAATTATAAGATTTTTTCAAGGAAAAAAAACAACACGTGTGCATTTTCTTACATAAATATAAACTGCAAGGGTCGAATTATATTTATCGTCAAATATGACAGTTCCGTAAAGTCCGTAATGTTTACGTTTAAGCATCAAAGTGATGTAAAATGTGAAGCCTAAAAGAACATTAGTTTGTGATAATTTGTATAATATGTGTGACTTATTCTTGTGTAATATTAATGAACTAAGAAAATATGTTGTGACTAACTATAGATTTGTATTTTTGTCATCTGTTTTTATAGTTTTAATCAATATTTCACCTATATATGTTTCTTTTGCTCTGTAAATGAGAAACGATTGAGCAATAAATGCTATTATTATATATATATATATATATATATATATATATATTTTTATTAAGCCAACACTTAGTTGGTGTTAATAATTAAAGAATCAACTTTTATAACTACTTATATATCAGTTGCAAAGTTGCCTTAGTAGTTCAGTATGTATTATTTTTAATATTTCATATTATTTTCGAAGACAAAACAATTCGTACAAACTGGTTGAGGTTGAAATGGTGAGGGCGATACATCTCGGGGGTCATACATCTAGGAAGCAAAACAGCAGGTGACAAACCAGGAAGCTAAACGACAGAGCCACGAGATCAGCTCGTTTTCTTGAGCGATTCAGTGATGAAATGGAAAGAAATAGTTCTCTTCCTGAAAAAATAGGTAAATTTCTTGAACATGCCACATAGATTTTTCTACTCAAGAAATCCAGATATGATTATTACAAAGCATTAAATGACTTTAACAACTGGAAACAAAGTAAGTGAAATTTATTGGGTAAGCGAAAACGTGCTGTTAAATGAGTTTTTAAGTAAAAAAGAGTAGCAGCCTCTTCGGTATAGACAAAATATAGCATGATAAGATCTACATTAATAATTTACAAAAGTATAGATATAACACAATGGCAAATAACTTTTTTGAAACCGAATCAAAAAATTACAAGTCGAAGACAGTAAAGCTTTTTGGAATCTTTAACGTGTCAATAAACTGGTAATAATGAACCAAAAGACAACCACAATCTCCGCCATCGAAAATCGACTCCTTTATATTAACCCGCAGATTAGTTTTTACAAATATGGACAATTAGGGTTGACTAGAATCACAACTGGCAACACACGGTATAACTATGTGATCATCAACATCAATAACAAAATTCGTAAGAGAAATAATGGATACTCGTCAATCACCACCAGACAATGGAAACTATAAACCTGACCGTTTACTACCAAACTAATAAAAATAAACAGCTACCAGAAAGAAGGAAATATGTGAACGAAATCCCGTTTAATTCTTGCAGCACATAAAGAACTACTGGTTACCCAGAGTATTCTGCCGATGCAAGTACATAAGCCCTAAGCTATCACAGGTGCCACTCCAAACAAATTCGACATACATCTTTGCAACAAAAGCCTTCAGGCCAATCTCCGAGATATGATAACATCATGAATCTCGCAAGTCGGTTCAATTAAACGCTGTAGCAGCAGCCTTATAATCTCTCCGTCAGGACAACTCGCCCTTAAAACCATTAGCCAACAAAATCAATAGTAAGAAAAATTTATTGTGAAATTACTTAATTGTAATTCTGAGATAAACTTTATGAAAGTCTACAATGTGTAGGTTAGAGAAGTTTTCCACAAGTCTTCAAATGCGGTTATCGGCGTCTCCATAGTTTTCCCAACTTTGAAAGAGGTTGATGATCTGCTACAAGGTGCTGGTGGTAAGTATCTTTCCGTTCCTGTACTTTTGGCTGGACATCTATTAATTTCCATGTAGTTGGGCATTGCATCTCTAATTCAATTCGAGTCTTTTTGTGATTGCCCTTTTGACTCAGCGGGATATGACCAAAAACTAATCACATGCCAACTTTTATTAAAATTAAACCAACCCAAGTAGCTGTGCAATATTGGACCGATGTTGGTTTAATATTTTTCTATATTGGCTCAATATGCAGTTCAATCTTGGATTAATATTAATAATAAAACAAAGTTCAATATCGTACCAATATTGGTAAGTTATATTGGCTCATTATCAAAAATTATATTGGTCCAATTTCATTTCAATCATAAATCGCAGTAGTTTAATATACTCAAAAATTAATATAGTCCAGAAAAGAAATATTAGTATAATACCGTGTGTTTCTGGCAAGACTATATATATATATATATATATATATATATATATATACTATAGAAAAAAATTTTATTTGATCTACTATTGCTATGAAAATTCCGGATTGTTATATACTCAATACGTTACGGCATTTTGTTGAAGTTAGAAAAAGAGAGCAAGTGTAGAATGTCTAATCTTCCTTCAAATGTAAATATTATTTAATATTTTGTGATTTTACAAAAATTCTAATCAATGTTCAGTTGCTTTCATATTTTAATATAGCTATTGAGGCAAGCATAATAAAATACTTTTGCATAAAACCTGTTCGTATTGAATTTGAGGTTAAATGAGTCGTTAAACTATTAAACATAACACTTGCATCTTTTTTACATTGCTTCTACATATAAGGTCAACATTGGGTGTATATTTAACCTGTATATTGAACTAAGTTGGTAATTCTACATTCAGCCAATATCGCCTGAATATATTTTATACAATATTGGCAATGTGTTCTCTGATGATATCGGTCTAATATTGGCTGAATGTAAATTATCTGCCAACATTTAAACATTGGACTAATATAGAGCCAACGTCTAGCCAACATTTATAACTGCATGGAAACGGATGGCCGGACGGTCTAAGGACAAATATTTAATTTTCCTTAGTTATAATGTTCTAACTCTAATTCGTCGGAAAAAAGTGACAAAAGGGGGTGTTCAAATTTTCTATTCGGAAATCGTCCGATAATACCCCATCTTATGTATGAGGAGTAAACACCTTCTTTAAAGCGGGCTAGTTTACTTGCAGGCAAGTTGTCCTGATCCTTAGATCTGTGACCTCGCCTTGTACGTGTATGAGGTGATTTTTGAATGACGTCATCTGTGACCTCGCCGTTAACGTGTACTAGGTCTTTTGGAAATTTTTTGCTGACGTCAATGCCGGCAGGGATTTTTGGGAAATTTTAATTAACGCCACTTTGGCATAATGACGTACGTCTTACCTTGAAATAAAATAGTGCAATAAAGATAAAAAATATATATTTGTCTCTCTCATTTACATACATATTACATTCAATACTACAATACATGAAAATATTAAGCAAACGTTGGATCACATGGACATCTTCTTCTTCATCTGCTCGCGATGGAGATGTGGTACTGCTGCATCCTTCTTCAACGCACATATTTCCCAACGGTCTTCATCTTCTGTAAATCGAAAAAGAAATTAAAATAAACACTAAATGTAATAAATTGAATGGAAATTTTTAAATATTTAATAATGAATCATAAAAAATCATAACTTAGCGCTGTAAAAATTAAAAAAATACACAACGTAAAACAATATGGCGGAATTAAAACTTATCTAATGAAATGAATTGATTAATAATTAAGTTGCGACATCTAGTGCCGCTCATACTATCATCCGAAATGTAAAATAAAATGATTAAGATTGTTGTTTATTAAAGAAGTAATCTTACAATCCAAAAATTAATGTTATAAAACTAAAAATTTTAAATAAAAATATTGAGACGTATGTTAAATAATTAATCACGATATAAAAATTAGCGCTGTAACACTAAAAATGTTCAAATTCAAACAACAAAAGTGGTGGAATTATAAGAAAGAAATTTGTAAAGTGTAAATTATAAAATAAAGTAAATAAAAAAACTACAAGTTCTTGGTTGATAAAATGAATTTTGAAACTGATTAAGAAAAATTAGATGTTGAATACGATAATGTGTTTGAACAAAATCAAAATTACAACATCATGCAAAGGTAATATTAAAATCAAAAATTAACGACACGCAAAATAAAAAATAATCAACGCCAAACAAGCAGAATTAAAAGGAATTACTACATCATGCATTACAGAATAACGTTTATAACACGGTTCATAGATTAAAAAACAAATTTTGTAACGTAAAATCGAAACTTAGCGCTGCAAAGATAAAAATACTCAACGTTAAAATCAAAATGGTTGATTTAAAAACAAACACAAATAAAAATTTTAAATTAAGAAACTAATATTTAAAAATAATAAAGCAGAGTTAAAATCAAAACAAAATAATTAAAAACGTACTTACCCCTACATACACACAGATCTGACACTACCGGTGGTCGAAAATAAACTGAAATATTGTAATTAGAAATCGTAATTAGCCCTAATCACGTCACGCGGTATTTTCCTTCGCTGTGCGAATGACGTGTACCTGCATACCGAAACGATTAAATAAATTTTCTATTGTCATATTGTTAAACGAATCTTAAAAATAATTCTAAATAGATAAAACTTTGAGAAAATTGGAATACGTTAGCAATCTATAAGAATAATGTGCAAACGAAAAACTGTAAACATTTCTGCCGTGGTAAATTAAACGAATTTTAATAATTGTACAACTGCAATCTTTTTCAACATCACTCTGTAGCTCTAAACTAAACCAACAGTAAATTGGATGAACCATATAGATGAATAATAGATAAAACAAAACTTATTTACAAAATTAAAAACGTTTTAAAGTTATTTAAAAATAAAGGAATAGTTTTTCAAAAACAAAAATGTTAAAAATGCACTTTTCAACTATTAGAAATTTGTCGATGGCCATTAATCCACAAGGACTATTAATGTTTCGCTGGTGAAATTTTAACGACACTAATGAATAATTGACATTCCTCTGCTTTCAAAAATGCATAGTTTCTAGTGAATCATTGCAAATATTTAAAAATAATGTAAAATTTTAAGAAAAACGTAAAAAGATTTCATTCAGAATTTTGTTTAAAGAAAACAATAAAGTACATTCGACAAACGAACCATCAACAACAAATGCGTGACATAAGAATTAAACATGTTCTAAAAATGATTTCGCGTTTCCGTTTACAAAATCGGAAAAACTAAACGTAAAATGTAAAAGTTACTCAAACAAACTAAAACTGATGTAAAAATATGAAACAGGGTACAGCAATATTTTCAATTTAAACATCTAAAGTCTTCTTAAGAAAACAAATTATAGATTTTATGCACTGATTGAAATATAGTTTTGGAATAACAAATTGTTAGCCTTTATTGAAAATATAGCGGGAATAAACAAATTAATGCCTTATTTCTTAAATTGTTATTCAAGTAAAACATAAACCTTTAAACAAAATGATGTTAAAAACCAATAGTTACACCTAACAACGGCTTTTTACTGCTTGACAAATACATTCGAATTTACAAATTCTTTTGTTGTTTAATACATACTTACAAATTTAATAATTTTTAGGGTATAGAACGTTAATGATCATTGATCTTAAGTAGGAAAACTACAGATTTTCATCTGAATTTCAAAATTTCTTATATTTTACGCCACAACTAAAAAACTAGAATTAAATTTAACTAGAATTACTCAAAATATGCGTTAATTAGAATGCATCGATAAAATACCCAAATTACGTGACGTCACAAACTTAATTATCCAACAATCTTCACCATTCAATAAATTTAATTTACTAACTTCCAAAATCATTTATGAAACTCAAGGAACATTTAGTTTCTTTAATGTATATTCTACAAACATCAAAATCTCAAATCCAAAAATTCCAAATTTATACTCTTTACCTAAAATACATAAAACCAACCATCCTATTAGACCAATAGTTAATTACAAATCTTCACCAACATACTTTATTTCTAAATTTCTATCCCGCGTTATATCAAAAGAAATTAATTTCAAACCATCTTATTCTATCAAAAATACAATTAAATTAGTAGAAAATTTATCTAAACCGAGAATCATTCTAAGGAAGAGTATAAGACGTTTACAAAAAAAACATTTTATTATTACGGTAGTGGTTCTAACAAAAATCAAAAAGAAACATTACAACGATAACGCATAAGATTCTTTTGTAACATGTAGGCGAACACATAACAATGATGCTAAGTATCTCGAAATGTACACGTTTGACAAATGCAATTTATCACATTGAAATTTTTGAATTATACATTAAACATCATAGTCTTCAAACTTTATTCACAATGCAAGAGTTTATATTGAATAAAGTAAAAGATGTTAACTCACATAATCTGAACCTTGAATGATTCTGTAATGATGTTCAATCAGCTTCAGATGACGAATATAAAAATTTGAAGGAAGCAATTAAATATGTTTTAAGATATACTAAAAACTTATTGTTACACGACTTGTACTATACTTACTAATTTTCTAATTGATGAAATTAAAAATACGACTTCGTGAATAATCAAAATATACATATTTTATATTTATACTAACGTGAATGTAAATAAAGTATTTCCAATATAGATCATACGGGTCTTGTATGATCACATATAGTTAATTCTTAGCCCTGGGCAAGCTTACCCATATACACTATCTGCTAAACATAATTTCATGATGTATCGCATATGTAATTGATTTTTTGGTAGTCAACAGTTACGTTGTGATTATATGATTTTTAACGTTAATGAATAGACTAAAATTTAAAAAAAAACACTGCATACACACTTAAACAACATTGACGAGGAGCTGATCATTTCAGCATCTTCGTCATTACCTTCCCAGGATTCTATTTCATGTAATGCCTTATTTATAAATAAATAAAAAGATTCGATTTTTAACCTTTGCAATAGGCCTGTATCACAATATTTAATTCTTCAAAAATTTTGTGTAAGTATATCATCTATATTTGGCGGAAAAGGTACAATAGGAAAACATCTTTATTTAAAACGTGCCAATGAAAAATGTAATTATAGACAATTCTTTTGTTAAACTACAATCTTTAATACTCTTTGAAGAAAATCAGATTCTGCACGTCTACACAATTAAATTAAAGATAATGGTGTACTTAATAAATTTTATTTTGCTTTATACAATGTTAAATAATAACAAAACTATTTACACTTTTGGTAAAATATTAACGTAAACAATAACAATAGTTACTATTATGTAATAATAATGATAATATTAATTTGTGAGATTTTCTAAAATTACAAAGAAAATAAATCAATTACCTAATGAGACCAAAAAACGTTATTAAAATAAATTTCTTAATACACCCTAAATTTTCTAATTAGAAACAAATATAACTGTGCGATCAAAAATGTAACTTTTAACTAAATTAGTCATACTAATTGTTTCAGCAATGCTATATAATACAGATATTCTATTTTAAAAAAGTTAGTTTTATTTTCATATTCAGCAAGAAGCAATGGTTCGACCAAAAATAACCAAGTCTATGAACGCGTTAATTACTCGTTTATTAAAAATCCTAGAATTCTAAATAAAGTGCTGTGTAAATTTGTTTCGTGTTTTAAACCTACAACCTCGTGGAATAATTATCAAACAAAATATTTAAAATTAATCACTTACAAATATATCACTAACCTTTTAAAAGCAAACGATAATAAATTGTTATTAAAATTGAAGCATGAAGAAACTGCCGAAGAGTTTCTTTTTAACGAACGGTCAAAATGGGACCAATTAGAAGATACATATATACAGTATAATCCGGAAACTAAAGAAGTTACAACTTTTATACTTCCATCTTTTATCAATAGTGATGACGAAGAAACCGACATCGATTTAGATACTGATGACGACGAAGATAATGGTAGCGATGACGATGAAAATAGTGAGGAAACAGATGACACAACAAAATCAAGACCATCGATTTCGTATACCAAATCCAAACGATCAATATCAACTGCTCAACCGTTAACGCCTTTAAAAAATTAAAACTGGGAAAGAACACTTCCAAATATACTACCGACATTTCTTCAGAGTTCGAAACAGAAGCTGATAAAGTACTTCAACAAAATAACAAAGTTGTATTAAGTTATTTATTCGATAAAGATAATGAAAGCGTTTTCAAATTGTTACTCAACAAACTTGAAAAATGCTCAATTTGTTGGGAGATGAAACCATTAAAAAGATTTCCATTATATCGTTGAATGTTCTCATTCTTTCTGCCACACTTGTATGAATACCTTAATATCCAATACGACAACACCTGGATGTGCTTGCGCTATTTGCAGAAAAATATTTTTTAAGGGTGTGAAAATGTCATACGATACACGTTTCAAAGTATCGCATCAAATATATTTCAAGAACGATTAATTGTATATTATATCTCGTATTGTAAAACATATATAATGTATTTTATAAACAACAATATATTGTTTTAATATTATAATTTGCAATATTTACAGTATTGTATCTTGTAAATCGTTACTTATTTAATATTTATGCGGCTTAATGTATATATAACTTTATACACTATTATAAACTACAAAATGCAATCAAATATATAACTTTGAATATTAACATAATAGTTATTTACTATACAAGTACTACATTTGAGTGAGAAGTAATCCTACATTAAGTTTGAACTAGTCTAATTCAAAAACATAACCGATAATGAAATAAATAATAATAATAAATAAAAAATATTCGCCATTTATCCTCTCCAAAGGATCTGTAGCATAACGTCTAATTTTTCAAAATCTTTTGCAGAAAAAACATCTTTATTTGACGAAAAAAGATACAATTACAAACCATTGCATTTAACTAAAAATCTCTAAATTTTGTATTTACCGAATTCCAGTCTAGACCAAACGCATTTGTTGTTAATAGGGTATTTGACTACTATGTTCAAATTTTAAATATCAATTAAGTTTGGCCCAAAACGCAGGTTAACTTCATGTTTCATTAAAAGGTATTTACACTAATATGGCTTCAATGTTACTTGAAGAATACAGCAGTACGATAAATGATTTAAACTTGCTTATTTATATATTTTTTAATACATCAAAATGGAGGTCTTCCTGTGTCAAAATCAAACATAGTTGTAGACAGTTATAACGACGTTTTATTTAGTAATTAATAAATAAAATGTATAGGTTTGTTATTGCATAGAAAACAATAATTTTGTTATCATTCGAAGTTAACAGATATTCCTCATAGATGCATTCAGCATCTTCTATGCGAGGGTTATATACGACATCATTATTACATTGGAGTGAAGAATGTACAAAGACAGTTTGCGTGAGATCGAATATTTCTAATGACAGGAACTGCCGATTAAGCGTACAAGATTGATATCTAATTTAAGTATGGAAAGTTCGGGTAAGATGTTCAAGGGATGCTTGCATTCAGAAAATCGAATATTTTGTTATCATTAAGTTAACATATATTTGTATAGATGTATTTGGTACTCTAATGCGAGGGGTATATACGAGGACGAATTACTTGGTGTGAAGCGGATCGACAAACTTTGCGTGAATCGGAAGATGACGAAAGCGTCATTGAAATCATTTCGATCTCATCTGAAGGTACCTATAAACAATATTCTTTTTGTTTGTACATTTATGCAATTCAATTTATAGATAACCCTGAAGAGGAGGCATCGAGTATAGCCGCTGATGAAATGGAATTTGACGAGGAGTTGCCTGAAGGCATAATCGAAGTCTTGGATTTTATCGAGTATCTTTTTAATTAACAAAATTATACAATTTTATTTATTATTAAAAAAAACCATTATATTTTACAACTATGTTTGATTTTGTAAAATTTACATTTTGTTATAAAAAATATAAATAAGAAAGCTTTTAATCATTATCGTCACCGCTGTATTCTTCAAGTAACATTGAAGCCATATTAGTGTAAATACCTTTTAATGAAACATGAAGTTAACCTGCGTTTTTGCGCCAAACTTAATTGATATTTAAAATTTGAACATAGTAGTCAAATACCCTATTAACAACAAATGCGCGCTTTGAAGTCTATGACTCAGGTTTAATTCGGTAAATACAAAATTTAGGGATTTTTAGTTAAATGCAATGGTTTGTAATTGTATCTTTTTTCGTCAAATAAAGATGTTTTTTCTGCAAAAGATTTTGAAAAATTAGACGTTATGCTACAGATCCTTTGGAGAGGATAAATGGCGAATATTTTTTATTTATTATTATTATTTATTTCATTATCGGTTATGTTTTTGAATTAGACTAGTTCAAACTTAATGTAGGATTACTTCTCACTCAAATGTAGTACTTGTATAGTAAATAACTATTATGTTAATATTCAAAGTTATATATTTGATTGCATTTTGTAGTTTATAATAGTGTATAAAGTTATATATACATTAAGCCGCATAAATATTAAATAAGTAACGATTTACAAGATACAATACTGTAAATATTGCAAATTATAATATTAAAACAATATATTGTTGTTTATAAAATACATTATATATGTTTTACAATACGAGATATAATATACAATTAATCGTTCTTAAAATATATTTGATGCGATACTTTGAAACGTGTATCGTATGACATTTTCACACCCTTAAAAATATTTTTCTGCAAATAGCGCAAGCACATCCAGGTGTTGTCGTATTGGATATTAAGGTATTCATACAAGTGTGGCAGAAAGAATGAGAACATTCAACGATATAATGGAAATCTTTTAATGGTTTCATCTCCCAACAAATTGAGCATTTTTCAAGTTTGTTGAGTAACAATTTGAAAACGCTTTCATTATCTTTATCGAATAAATAACTTAATACAACTTTGTTATTTTGTTGAAGTACTTTATCAGCTTCTGTTTCGGACTCTGAAGAAATGTCGGTAGTATATTTGGAAGTGTTCTTTCCCAGTTTTAATTTTTTTAAAGGCGTTAACGGTTGAGCAGTTGATATTGATCGTTTGGATTTGGTATACGAAATCGATGGTCTTGATTTTGTTGTGTCATCTGTTTCCTCACTATTTTCATCGTCATCGCTACCATTATCTTCGTCGTCATCAGTATCTAAATCGATGTCGGTTTCTTCGTCATCACTATTGATAAAAGATGGAAGTATAAAAGTTGTAACTTCTTTAGTTTCCGGATTATACTGTATATATGTATCTTCTAATTGGTCCCATTTTGACCGTTCGTTAAAAAGAAACTCTTCGGCAGTTTCTTCATGCTTCAATTTTAATAACAATTTATTATCGTTTGCTTTTAAAAGGTTAGTGATATATTTGTAAGTGATAAATTTTAAATATTTTGTTTGATAATTATTCCACGAGGTTGTAGGTTTAAAACACGAAACAAATTTACACAGCACTTTATTTAGAATTCTAGGATTTTTAATAAACGAGTAATTAACGCGTTCATAGACTTGGTTATTTTTGGTCGAACCATTGCTTCTTGCTGAATATGAAAATAAAACTAACTTTTTAAAATACGAATATCTGTATTATATAGCATTGCTGAAACAATTAGTATGACTAATTTAGTTAAAAGTTACATTTTTGATCGCACAGTTATATTTGTTTCTAATTAGAAAATTTAGGGTGTATTAAGAAATTTATTTTAATAACGTTTTTGGTCTCATTAGGTAATTGATTTATTTTCTTTGTAATTTTAGAAAATCTCACAAATTAATATTATCATTATTATTACATAATAGTAACTATTGTTATTGTTTACGTTAATATTTTACCAAAAGTGTAAATAGTTTTGTTATTATTTAACATTGTATAAAGCAAAATAAAATTTATTAAGTACACCATTATCTTTAATTTAATTGTGTAGACGTGCAGAATCTGATTTTCTTCAAAGAGTATTAAAGATTGTAGTTTAACAAAAGAATTGTCTATAATTACATTTTTCATTGGCACGTTTTAAATAAAGATGTTTTCCTATTGTACCTTTTCCGCCAAATATAGATGATATACTTACACAAAATTTTTGAAGAATTAAATATTGTGATACAGGCCTATTGCAAAGGTTAAAAATCGAATCTTTTATTTATTTATAAATAAGGCATTACATGAAATAGAATCCTGGGAAGGTAATGACGAAGATGCTGAAATGATCAGCTCCTCGTCAATGTTGTTTAAGTGTGTATGCAGTGTTTTTTTTTAAATTTTAGTCTATTCATTAACGTTAAAAATCATATAATCACAACGTAACTGTTGACTACCCAAAATCAATTACATATGCGATACATCATGAAATTATGTTTAGCAGATAGTGTATATGGGTAAGCTTGCCCAGGGCTAAGAATTAACTATATGTGATCATACAAGACCCGTATGATCTATATTGGAAATACTTTATTTACATTCACGTTAGTATAAATATAAAATATGTATATTTTGATTATTCACGAAGTCGTATTTTTAATTTCATCAATTAGAAAATTAGTAAGTATAGTACAAGTCGTGTAACAATAAGTTTTTAGTATATCTTAAAACATATTTAATTGCTTCCTTCAAATTTTTATATTCGTCATCTGAAGCTGATTGAACATCATTACAGAATCATTCAAGGTTCAGATTATGTGAGTTAACATCTTTTACTTTATTCAATATAAACTCTTGCATTGTGAATAAAGTTTGAAGACTATGATGTTTAATGTATAATTCAAAAATTTCAATGTGATAAATTGCATTTGTCAAACGTGTACATTTCGAGATACTTAGCATCATTGTTATGTGTTCGCCTACATGTTACAAAAGAATCTTATGCGTTATCGTTGTAATGTTTCTTTTTGATTTTTGTTAGAACCACTACCGTAATAATAAAATGTTTTTTTTGTAAACGTCTTATACTCTTCCTTAGAATGATTCTCGGTTTAGATAAATTTTCTACTAATTTAATTGTATTTTTGATAGAATAAGATGGTTTGAAATTAATTTCTTTTGATATAACGCGGGATAGAAATTTAGAAATAAAGTATGTTGGTGAAGATTTGTAATTAACTATTGGTCTAATAGGATGGTTGGTTTTATGTATTTTAGGTAAAGAGTATAAATTTGGAATTTTTGGATTTGAGATTTTGATGTTTGTAGAATATACATTAAAGAAACTAAATGTTCCTTGAGTTTCATAAATGATTTTGGAAGTTAGTAAATTAAATTTATTGAATGGTGAAGATTGTTGGATAATTAAGTTTGTGACGTCACGTAATTTGGGTATTTTATCGATGCATTCTAATTAACGCATATTTTGAGTAATTCTAGTTAAATTTAATTCTAGTTTTTTAGTTGTGGCGTAAAATATAAGAAATTTTGAAATTCAGATGAAAATCTGTAGTTTTCCTACTTAAGATCAATGATCATTAACGTTCTATACCCTAAAAATTATTAAATTTGTAAGTATGTATTAAACAACAAAAGAATTTGTAAATTCGAATGTATTTGTCAAGCAGTAAAAAGCCGTTGTTAGGTGTAACTATTGGTTTTTAACATCATTTTGTTTAAAGGTTTATGTTTTACTTGAATAACAATTTAAGAAATAAGGCATTAATTTGTTTATTCCCGCTATATTTTCAATAAAGGCTAACAATTTGTTATTCCAAAACTATATTTCAATCAGTGCATAAAATCTATAATTTGTTTTCTTAAGAAGACTTTAGATGTTTAAATTGAAAATATTGCTGTACCCTGTTTCATATTTTTACATCAGTTTTAGTTTGTTTGAGTAACTTTTACATTTTACGTTTAGTTTTTCCGATTTTGTAAACGGAAACGCGAAATCATTTTTAGAACATGTTTAATTCTTATGTCACGCATTTGTTGTTGATGGTTCGTTTGTCGAATGTACTTTATTGTTTTCTTTAAACAAAATTCTGAATGAAATCTTTTTACGTTTTTTCTTAAAATTTTACATTATTTTTAAATATTTGCAATGATTCACTAGAAACTATGCATTTTTGAAAGCAGAGGAATGTCAATTATTCATTAGTGTCGTTAAAATTTCACCAGCGAAACATTAATAGTCCTTGTGGATTAATGGCCATCGACAAATTTCTAATAGTTGAAAAGTGCATTTTTTTTTTGTTTTTGAAAAACTATTCCTTTATTTTTTAAATAATTCAAAACGTTTGTTATTTTCTAAAGTTTTTGTTTTATCTATTATTCATCTATATGGTTCATCCAATTTACTGTTGGTTTAGTTTAGAGCTACAGAGTGATGTTGAAAAAGATTGCAGTTGTACAATTATTAAAATTCGTTTAATTTACCACGGCAGAAATGTTTACAGTTTTTCGTTTGCACATTATTCTTATAGATTGCTAACGTATTCCAATTTTTCTCAAAGTTTTATCTATTTAGAATTATTTTTAAGATTCGTTTAACAATATGACAATAGAAAATTTATTTAATCGTTTCGGTATGCAGGTACACGTCATTCGCACAGCGAAGGAAAATACCGCGTGACGTGATTAGGGCTAATTACGATTTCTAATTACTATATTTCAGTTTATTTTCAACCACCGGTAGTGTCAGATCTTGTGTATGTACGGGGTAAGTACGTTTTTAATTATTTTTAAATTATTTTAACTCTGCTTTATTATTTTTAAATATTAGTTTCTTAATTTAAAATTTTTATTTGTGTTTGTTTTTAAATCAACCATTTTGATTTTAACGTTGAGTATTTTTATCTTTGCAGCGCTAAGTTTCGATTTTACGTTACAAAATTTGTTTTTTTTTAATCTATGAACCGTGTTATAAACGTTATTCTGTAATGCATGATGTAGTAATTCCTTTTAATTCTGCTTGTTTGGCGTTGATTATTTTTTATTTTGCGTGTCGTTAATTTTTGATTTTAATATTACCTTTGCATGATGTTGTAATTTTGATTTTGTTCAAACACATTATCGTATTCAACATCTAATTTTTCTTAATCAGTTTCAAAATTCATTTTATCAACCAAGAACTTGTAGTTTTTTTTATTTACTTTATTTTATAATTTACACTTTACAAATTTCTTTCTTATAATTCCACCACTTTTGTTGTTTGAATTTGAACATTTTTAGTGTTACAGCGCTAATTTTTTATATCGTGATTAATTATTTAACATACGTCTCAACATTTTTATTTAAAATTTTTTAGTTTTATAACATTAATTTTTGGATTGTAAGATTACTTCTTTAATAAACAACAATCTTAATCATTTTATTTTACATTTCGAATGATAGTATGAGGCGGCACTAGATGTCGCAACTTAATTATTAATCAATTCATTTCATTAGATAAGTTTTAATTCCGCCATATTGTTTTACGTTGTGTATTTTTTTAATTTTTACAGCGCTAAGTTATGATTTTTTATGATTCATTATTAAATATTTAAAAATTTCCATTCAATTTATTACATTTAGTGTTTATTTTAATTTCTTTTTCGATTTACAGAAGATGAAGACCGTTGGGAAATATGTGCGTTGAAGAAGGATGCAGCAGTACCACATCTCCATCGCGAGCAGATGAAGAAGAAGATGTCCATGTGATCCAACGTTTGCTTAATATTTTCATGTATTGTAGTATTGAATGTAATATGTATGTAAATGAGAGAGACAAATATATATTTTTTATCTTTATTGCACTATTTTATTTCAAGGTAAGACGTACGTCATTATGCCAAAGTGGCGTTAATTAAAATTTCCCCAAAAATCCCTGCCGGCATTGACGTCAGCAAAAATTTCCAAAAGACCTAGTACACGTTAACGGCGAGGTCACAGATGATGTCATTCAAAAATCACCTCATACACGTACAAGGCGAGGTCATCAGCCCCCCCCCCCCCCCCCCCCCCCCCCCCCCCCCCCCCCCCCCCCCCCCCCCCCCCCCCCCCCCCCCCCCCCCCCCCCCCCCCCCCCCCCCCCCCCCCCCCCCCCCCCCCCCCCCCCCCCCCCCCCCCCCCCCCCCCCCCCCCCCCCCCCCCCCCCCCCCCCCCCCCCCCCCCCCCCCCCCCCCCCCCCCCCCCCCCCCCCCCCCCCCCCCCCCCCCCCCCCCCCCCCCCCCCCCCCCCCCCCCCCCCCCCCCCCCCCCCCCCCCCCCCCCCCCCCCCCCCCCCCCCCCCCCCCCCCCCCCCCCCCCCCCCCCCCCCCCCCCCCCCCCCCCCCCCCCCCCCCCCCCCCCCCCCCCCCCCCCCCCCCCCCCCCCCCCCCCCCCCCCCCCCCCCCCCCCCCCCCCCCCCCCCCCCCCCCCCCCCCCCCCCCCCCCCCCCCCCCCCCCCCCCCCCCCCCCCCCCCCCCCCCCCCCCCCCCCCCCCCCCCCCCCCCCCCCCCCCCCCCCCCCCCCCCCCCCCCCCCCCCCCCCCCCCCCCCCCCCCCCCCCCCCCCCCCCCCCCCCCCCCCCCCCCCCCCCCCCCCCCCCCCCCCCCCCCCCCCCCCCCCCCCCCCCCCCCCCCCCCCCCCCCCCCCCCCCCCCCCCCCCCCCCCCCCCCCCCCCCCCCCCCCCCCCCCCCCCCCCCCCCCCCCCCCCCCCCCCCCCCCCCCCCCCCCCCCCCCCCCCCCCCCCCCCCCCCCCCCCCCCCCCCCCCCCCCCCCCCCCCCCCCCCCCCCCCCCCCCCCCCCCCCCCCCCCCCCCCCCCCCCCCCCCCCCCCCCCCCCCCCCCCCCCCCCCCCCCCCCCCCCCCCCCCCCCCCCCCCCCCCCCCCCCCCCCCCCCCCCCCCCCCCCCCCCCCCCCCCCCCCCCCCCCCCCCCCCCCCCCCCCCCCCCCCCCCCCCCCCCCCCCCCCCCCCCCCCCCCCCCCCCCCCCCCCCCCCCCCCCCCCCCCCCCACTGAGGGCGTGTCAATACGAGCAGGTGAGCTAATGACAAGATACGTGGCAAGTTGGAATTACACAATTAGGAGATCAAGATTTAATTAGGTACTAATCGATAAGTTTCTGATCGCGGCAATTTTTTTTTGGTTTTATTGCCGCGCAAGGTATAAATCTCGAGATAAAGACGTTATTGCCTTAAACAACTCTTTATTTTAATGTACATGTTCAACTCCAAACTTAGAAACAAGAAACAAATTCAATGCAAATTCCAACATGGAAAATAAGTATCTACACATGTAAAACACGAATACAACGAAACAAAGAAAACTATTTCGCACCAAATAAAGTCGAAACTAGTGGCTAATCTATTCGTTGCGAGATTTACTTACACAAAGTTTCCAGTTTAGAACAGTAATCTCTATAAGTACTTCAAACCACGTATGTTACTGCAGTGGATGTTAGTTTCCTCATAATAGCGAAACTGTAATTACTCTGAAAACAAAACTTTAAACAACAATTCTTTTAAAGTACGTAATAATCTTCCAAAACTACTACAATTTTCATTTTTCTAATATCAAGATAAATATGCAGAGTGATTCAATAGTACACTCATGAAATTTAAAACTTGGACACCACAATTTCTGTAAACAAAAGTTTGCACATTGTAAAGCGGGAAATATCTCGTTTGTTAATCGCCGTTATTAATAGACTCGTTTGTTAAATAACTATTTTACCCTGATAACGTAAGACTTTTTCAGAAAATAGTCTTCAAAAATTATATAATTTTAACTTCACACAATAATCAAAAAATTTCATGCCCAGTAAGATTACGTTTTTAATGCCAATGCAATTTGAATTTTTTACTATTTTTTGTATCGAATCCATTTCTTTTTCTACGATACAAACATTTCTATTTATATTACTTGTGTAGCTTATATTTTACAACTTCTTTAATCAACTGTAGCAGTGAAAATCAGTTTTTATCTGTTATAGGTAGGTATGATCTACCTTATTGTAAAGAATCAAATATTTAAGTATGATATTTTTGCAAATATACCTAAAAGTTTAAGCAAATTACATACTTATAACATATCAGAGAAATATGTCTGTTAATGCGAAAACGTTTGATTAAAAAAACGACTAAAATAAAAAACTATGTGGTTGACACATATTTAATATAAAACAAATTTTACATTTTTCTCAATATATTTGAACCTTGTTCGTATAGGTAAGTCTACCCGTTCCTACCATTATTACTAAAGAAAATGGTATTCGCACTAAACACAAAAATTATTATATTTTTATAATCGGTTTGACTTTATGTAAACTCCACTTGAAATTAAATTTACCAGGCGACTATAATAAAACAAGGTGTTCTATTTAAAATAACAATGTCGCTTGGATAGACCCTAATATATTTTGAAAACCCATTGATTAGTGAGTAAATGGCCTAGCAAGTACACTCATGAAATTTAAAACTTGGACACCACAATTTCTGTAAACAAAAGTTTGCACATTGTGAAGCGGGCTTAAGGGTATCATTTACAATTCTAACAGCAGGTAGTCTCAGCAGGGGTTATCTTATAGAAGGACTGTAGAATGAATCATTACACTAAGCACGTTTTAGAAAATAGGTAATTTACGTTGCTTACTTAATTTTTTTCTTTAAAGAATATATTTGAAGGTATCGCTAATTAAACACCATAGCTCGATTAATTATCGAATCAAAATTTTGTTTAGGAAATGTTTACAAAATAAAATTAGAAATAATTTTGATTTAAAAACGTCTACAAGCAATAACTTTTAAATTAAATCAAAAACTAAACATGGTTATTTGGGTTGACTGATTATTACTTATTTTTAAATAAATCTAACCTACTAATTATTGTAAGTTATTAAAAAAATCATTAAACTCTCTATTCATAATATTTAGTCCTTACAAAATGTATATTTTATGACGTTTCATTTTTCTGTAGTTAATATAAAAAGTGAAAATAAAAACTAAGGCAATTCTTATTGTCAACGTATATATTTAGTTTTTGACAAGAATTTATTACATAATTATAATTAAGATACCAAGTTATAGTTTAAAATTAAATGAAAACGTTTTTTTAAATAAAGGTATTACTATACAAATAAATATAAGAAATCAATAATGGGTGTGACCTCCATTATTATTGATACATTCTTGGAGGCGTCTGCTCATTGACGCTATCAAGGTATTAATATAATTAATATTAATCGTTTCCCATGCGGTATCAATGGCTGCAATTAGTGCATTACGGTTTACTGGTATAAATTTGGCCCTTGTTGTCTTCGGATAACAGAAGTATTCGAGCCCACATTTTCGATAATGTTAAAATCTGGGCTTTTTGCTGGCCAGGGTAACAGCTCCAAGTTATTTGCTTGGATCCAGTTGCGCACAACCTGCGAAGTATAGGGTCATCATATCCCAATCGTTAATTATCGAATGTTCCAAAAAATATGTGTAAATAGTAAATGGAATCTACTAACGTAACGTTAAGTCGTTAATTATAGTTACATAACTCTCCTTTCATAAGATATAGTTCATATTAATATGCTTATTGTAAAGCTTCGTACACACCTGAACAACAAACCGAGGAACAAACAGAACAACGAACCGAACGGCAATCGGAACATTAATTTGACGGTGCTACGTACGAATTTTAGAACAGATTCGCAAGTCCTGATTGTTCCACGAACGGTTTGCGGCGTTCCCGCAACTTGTCGGTTTTTTCTCCGACATCAAAGAAAATGCGCGCGAATGCGTTTGCAGGTTTGGACGAATCTAAACAAAACGGCGAACAAACTTATGCGGGAGAATTAAATTATTTATTTTTTGTCCTCCCTTTTGTGGGTTTGTTGTGTTTTAGGTAATATTATGGAGTTGACAGAAGAAAAATGTTTTAAATTATTCAGTGTTTAAGAATGCAAAAAAAATGATGTCCCTATTAGCATCATTTGGGCGGGAAATTCCAAAATAAAAAAAGCGAAGTAAATTATAATTTTTACTCTTCTTTGTGCGTAAAAATTTGGTTGGCACTATCTTCTTGTTTTCCGCAATTTTCTCTTCTCAATAATAAATATATATGAACTGAAAACTACTGAAAATAATTATGGAAAAGCACAAACGTTCCGTTTGTTGTTCGGATTGTGGAAATCATAAAAGATCGTTTGTCGTTCTGTTTGACTTTCGGTTCGTTGTTATGTTTGTTGCTCGGTTTGTTGTTCAGGTGTGTACGAAGCTTTACAACTTAAGCAACAATTTTTTGGCGAATAAAGATTAGTTTGTGATGTAATATTAGAAACACAAATTTATATCATATCAAATTTTTATGATAAATTAATAAAAACCAAGAACGTGTATGTTATTGCTAAGAAATTATTAAGGAAAAAGCGCAATTGCAGTGTAAATATTTATAATTAGATATTTTCGAAAGTTTATAAGTCCTCTATTGTAATCTTAATACTTAAAAGAAAATCCTGTCCATTAGCATTATAAGGAAATGGCTTTTACTTTATGAATCAGTTTCAATAACAATAGAATATCCTTGCTTGTTTAATTTACTTCCTTTGAGTCATATTGCTCTAAGGGTTGTTACATTGGTCATTAGAAGTATGTAACAAATAAACAATTACCTACTGTTTGAGAAGGGGTAGTGTGAACCAATAAATAAAGTAAGAAATGTAAATTCCATTTTAGTTTAAAATTTCAAGTGTTAGAAAATGCCACCTCATCTCGGTGCTGATTTGAAAGCGCGGATTGTTTCGGAATTAGCGGCGGGCCGTAGCGTGCGTGAAATTTCACGTATGTTAGATATACCAAAAGCACCGTAGGGCATTACCGAGTAAAATGGAATCTTGAACACACTTTGGAAAGAGCCATCGGAAGTGGTAGACCTAAAGTATCTACACGTGCTCAAGATCTCGAGTTGTTTCATTACGTAACAGAACAACCATTTGCTACATACTCCAGGGCTATAGCAGATACACATTTTCCCGGATGCCGTATAACTGCACAAAAAAGATTAAAGGAGATGGGAATAAAGAAGTATAATGCTGCTGCGAAAGAAGTTCTCAGTGACGAAAATATGAGACGTCGTCTGGAATTTGCAAGGCGATATGTGAACGAACCTTTGGAATTTTGGAATCGAGTGATTTTTAGCGACGAAAAAACGTTCAATAGCCGCAACGATGGACCACTAAAAGTTTTTAGAATGGAAGGAACTCGTTACGAAAATAATCACATATGTCCTAAAAAACGAAGTGGTTATTTTCTGTGAATGTGTGGGGTTGGGTTAGCGCGCGGGGTCCAGGAGTTTGTTGGGCTATCGATGGACGTCTTGATTCTGCTGCGTATTTAGATATTTTGGAAACTATTATGAAACCTTCAGTCGAAGTGTTTTATCCAGACGAAGATTATATTTTCCAACAAGTAAGTATTCTTATTTCACTATACTTTCTCCAAAAATAGTTCGGGATCTGTTGAATTAACATTTTCATAATGTATTTTTGTTGTTAAAGGACAACGCCCCTATTCATACTTCGCGGGTTGTGCGCAATTGGATACGAGAAAATAACTTGGAGCTGTTACCCTGGCCAGCAAAAAGCCCAGATTTTAACATTATCGAAAATGTTTGGGCTCGAATACTTGCTGTTATCCGAAGACAACAAGGGCCAAATTTTATACCAGTAAACCGTAATGCACTAATTGCAGCCATTGATACCGCATGGGAAACGATTAATATTAATTATATTGATACCTTGATAGCGTCAATGAGCAGACGCCTCCAAGAATGTATCAATAATAATGGAGGTCACACCCATTATTGATTTCTTATATTTATTTATATAGTAATACCTTTATTTAAAAAAACGTTTTCATTTAATTTTAAACTATAACTTGGTATCTTAATTATAATTATGTAATAAATTCTTGTCAAAAAACTAAATATATACGTTGACAATAAGAATTGCCTTAGTTTTTATTTTCACTTTTTATATTAACTACAGAAAAAATGAAACGTCATAAAATATACATTTTGTAAGGACTAAATATTATGAATAGAGAGTTTAATGATTTTTTTAATAACTTACAATAATTAGTAGGTTAGATTTATTTAAAAATAAGTAATAATCAGTCAACCCAAATAACCATGTTTAGTTTTTGATTTAATTTAAAAGTTATTGCTTGTAGACGTTTTTTAAATCAAAATTATTTCTAATTTTATTTTGTAAACATTTCCTAAACAAAATTTTGATTCGATAATTAATCGAGCTATGGTGTTTAATTAGCGATACCTTCAAATATATTCTTTAAAGAAAAAATTAAGTAAGCAACGTAAATTACCTATTTTCTAAAACGTGCTTAGTGTAATGATTCATTCTACAGTCCTTCTATAAGATAACCCCTGCTGAGACTACCTGCTGTTAGAATTGTAAATGATACCCTTAAGCCCGCTTCACAATGTGCAAACTTTTGTTTACAGAAATTGTGGTGTCCAAGTTTTAAATTTCATGAGTGTACATGCTAGGCCATTTACTCACTAATCAATGGGTTTTCAAAAATATATTAGGGTCTATCCAAGCGACATTGTTATTTTAAATAGAACACCTTGTTTTATTATAGTCGCCTGGTAAATTTAATTTCAAGTGGAGTTTCCATAAAGTCAACTGATTATAAAATATAATAATTTTTGTGTTTAGTGCGAATACCATTTTCTTTAGTAATAATGGGTAGGAACGGGTAGACTTACCTATACGAACAAGGTTCAAATATATTGAGGAAAATGTAAAATTTGTTTTATATTAAATATGTGTCAACCACATAGTTTTTTATTTTAGTCGTTTTTTAATCAAACGTTTTCGCATTAACAGACATATTTCTCTGATATGTTATAAGTATGTAATTTGCTTAAACTTTTAGGTATATTTGCAAAAATATCATACTTAAATATTTGATTCTTTACAATAAGGTAGATCATACCTACCTATAACAGATAAAAACTGATTTTTCACTGCTACAGTTGATTAAAGAAGTTGTAAAATATAAGCTACACAAGTAATATAAATAGAAATGTTTGTATCGTAGAAAAAAGAAATGGATTCGATACAAAAATAGTAAAAAATTCAAATTGCATTGGCATTAGAAACGTAATCTTACTGGGCATGAAATTTTTTGATTATTGTGTGAAGTTAAAATTATATAATTTTTAAAGACTATTTTCTGAAAAAGTTTTAGGTTATCAGGGTAAAATAGTTATTTAACAAACGAGTCTATTAATAACGGCGATTAACAAAGGAAAGCAGGTATTGGTGCTCAAAATGTTACACAGGATTATGTCCGGCTCCATGAGATTTCGGAATTTATCATACCAGACCGTAATTATTTTGGTTGTGTATTTTCGTTTTCTTTTTGTTAAACGTTTTAAGAAGTGTCAATTTGTTTATTCATTTATTAAACTTTTGTAATGGTCATGACGAATATTATTGTGTTTGGGGGAACCCTCCTGGCTTTGACGAATATTTTCGCCTGCGGAATATGTTCAATGATGATGACGTATTTGTTCGCAAGCGCCAAAAGTAACTGCCACCGTACGACGACATATACTTGAGACAACTTGCCACTTAAGGGGTTAATAGAAAATCTTTCATTAATAGGTGTCATTAACGATCAATTTTGTTTTGCATTATTGTAAGCCATAAACGCACGGTCGACGAAAAAACATATTACTTTCATGTGTCATTATGCCTGATTATGCCATGTAGTGACCGTTATTGTGGAGACACTTCAGTCTATTTGCAACCCAATTAGCACACTGACGTCCAACTTTTTCATTTTTTCTTAACATACCACACCATTGCACAAAAATTCATTAGTTGGCCTAAAGAAGTATCAACGGTTTTTTTGGAACAGCTAATTCGTATAACAAACATGTCTTATTATTCTTAAATCTTGTTATGCAGTGGCTAGGCTATGTTCTAGAGAGAGATTAGAAAAAAGTTGGCAATTCTTTTACAACAATTCCTACAAATACCGATATTTTAGATTGGCTAAACTGAAATATTACAGTGCAGTACGTTGTTGTTGTTGTCATTGAAGTTTTATTTGTTATTTTGTTGTATTTACTTGATTTTCTATTCTGTCCGTTTTAAAATCAGTGAACTTTTGGTGTAACATATTCAAAGCAAGCATTTGAAAATGCACTTATGTAGATTTAATAAAACAGCTGTTGAATAATAACTCTGGCAACGCCAATAAGATTTGTCAGCAACTATTACTAACAATTAATTTTTGTAGTGGTACCAACATTTTTTTTACTTTTTGATTGCTCCATATAATATTTACACACTTAATCATTATTACCACATATGAATGCAAAGGCTCAGGGATGGCATGTTTAGATTTTAATGGTTGTCTTAAATCTTGAAGTAAATGCTTTGCCAAGACAAACCAATCCACAGATGCACACCGTTTCGTTATCCCACTGACACGTCTGCTAGGAATTCTTCTCATATTTGACATTTCCAGTTTATTTATATATTCCTTTTGGATGTTTAAAATAATTTTGTTGTAAATTTTGATAATCTATTTTATAATTTCGAATTGTCAATAAAAATTTTTGATTAAACTTGTATTTTTGATTTAAAAATCGAATTTCACGGCTAACAAAGCTAAGTTGTAGAATATTTGTTTCTACATCGATTAGGGGAGAAATATATAATATACAGGGGGTGTTATTTGATTGTATAAAGTTTATCATCACTTTTGATTACGGAATTTGTCATTTTTTTTTCTTATACCTTGTATAACCAATGTCAACTTTTAAACCATAGACAGTTAGGAGTTACCACCTTAAATGTGAATAAAATTTGAGGTTTGATATTTCAAATAATAACCTAAAAAACCTGAAATATCTGAAAGCCGATATTGAGCCAAGAAAGTGTTTAAAAATCGATATCTTAAAAAGTATCACTTTACATAAAGTCCCCATACTTTTTCACCTAGATTTAGAATAAAAATATGTGCTCCCATTTAATATGTCAAAATAGACAAGTGGTCCATAAAAGTGGGACACACTGTATAATTGAAAATATTATTGAATTGTAGCCACCTAAAAGAATGACCCATAATACAATAAAAATGTGCATAGTTGATTAGACTTCCATCTTTGAATCTTATTTAAAGTTTTGGGTTTTCTGTTGAATTCTGAATCAATTGATTTTAAATAATACATACCTACATTACGACTGCACAATTTTATTACCAAAGTAGTATTCAACACGGTGATTCTCATCCTGATGAACAATAAATGTAACGTCTGTTCTTTTGACCTTTTTGAACTTAATAAAGGTCTATCAATATCCATTTTTTTTACAATAAACACAATTTACCAAGTTCCAGTTGATTAGGACCAAAGAAATTACTACTGCAAAAGGTTTACTACATACATTCTTTATTAACCCCAATATTCAGGGTGGAAAGAGCGCAATGAATTTAACCAACCTCTAACAGCTGAATATTGTACCATTGAAGTTTGGAATAAACTTGAATCTATACATAACTAAACATTAATTTGATTTGAATTACCACGTATGTATTAAATCACTTTTTAAACTCACTACATCATTTTTATTAATTGCTTTTACGAGCAAATTATTCACTAAACTGAAACTTAATTATGATTTGGCTTTTCATTATTATTTATTGAAATGATTGGAAGTGTTTTTAAACAGTTACCTACAATAGGTATTAATCTATACAGGGTGTCCCACCGGGAACGCCATCGATAGATTATAGAAAACTGTAATCGGAAAATTTGAAATTTTGGTAATAAACTAACATTAGACGGGGCCAGTTCCACAAAATATTTTTAAGATGGTGGCCCTTCCAGCTATACCGGAAGTAGGTGTCAACTTGCTTATTTTAAATGGAACACTTCATATATTATTCCATTTTTGGATTTTGCACAATACTCTAGACATATTTTGTTATAATGTCCTATACCTAAGTCTAACTGTTTTGAACTTATTTTAAATTTTATGGTCAAAAATGACGTTTTCAGGCCTAAACAAAATTATAAAATTTTCCTATACTAATGCCTTTATTATTTAATTGGAATGGGTTCTTTGTAGCAGGGACCTATTTTAGTGGGCTATGTCAATATTTTGATAATAAATTAATACCGGGTGATAAAAAAAAAGGATTAGAATTAAATTCTAAAACACGTCAAAAGTCATTTTTTTTAAATGCAAGCGGTATAACCGGAAGTGTCACCATCTTGAAAATATTTTAGCGGAACTGCCCTCGTCGATGTTAGTTTACTACCAAATTTTCAAATTTTTCCCATGTACAGTTTTCCTATAATCTATCGATGGCGTTCCCGGTGGGACACCCTGTATGTGTAAGCAGTTGGCATTGGCTTAAAAACGATCTCGAATTGCTGTAAATTCCGCTAGAGATTGTAAACAAATATAGAGAATTAATCTATTGGTAAAGTTGCTTTAGTGGATTACTAATTGGATGAGACGGCACTAGATGTCGCAATTATTAATTTTCAATTTTCTTATTTGTCGAGCCCTGTTTTTAACAGTTCTTTAAAGAATCAAAGAGTTTAACATGTCCAAACAAACTAAAAATATAAATTTATTTACCCACAATCAGTTATTTCAATAATAAATCTGAAAATGCTTCTGAAATCTTTGTCTATAGTAAAATTAAATTTGAGGCTACTGTATCTGCCAGCAGATGCTTCAGAATACACCGCCAATGCTAAAAATGTTTTTTAATATCGCGGCCAACAATTGACATCCATTTTCTTACATATGGTGGTATATTTGCAAAGTGTATTTATCTGTGATAAAAACCTTACTTCACACACGTGTATCATAAATAATTATTACAATATTTGTTACTACATTACAAACCGCAAGTATCTATGAATTGGGAGTTACCAGGCTTGAAAAATAACAAACATTTTTAGGATAAGGGCCAACTTGACAGACCGCCATCTTGGTCGCCATATTTTAAAATGGCAGCCGAAAGAAATTAGTATCTCTGAAACCGTTTGTTCAAATGTAATGTATAAGAGCTCAATATGCTCAGCATAAGATTCTACACGGATTTTGTATAGGCTTAAATAAGAAACTTATGCAAAAAATGCACATATTTTGGACAATATCTCTCCGCAACATATTGACTGAATGTTACTTTCCTGAGTTCCAAATACTCAGAATAACGTTCCCAATAAAAGTGATTTATAAAAATTAATAATTATAGGGCAATTACTTATTGTTAACTATTTTGTGTGCATAAGTAAGGGCACACAGCAATAATAATTATAACGAAACCCGTAGAATAACCTACCTGTGGAATCGTAATCCAAATGGGAAGCAACCTCTTATTCACGCCAACTATGATTGGTTAGATCTAGAGGCTTCATTTCCGACTTATGAGCGGAGGTCCAAACACTGGCTTGGTAGACAGCTCTTTTGCAGTGATGAAATATGACGTTTTTAGTAGGAGGCATCATTTTTGGGTTTTGGTATTTATGACAAAATATTTGTTTGCGCAGTTTGTTGATGCAGTCTGTTCCATCTCCATACAGTTTGATGAAAAACGTCTCTAACGACGTAAATTCCGTAGATTCCAAATTAATTTCAATAAATAGAGTTTTCATTAGTTGGGCTATTTACATCCTAGTATAGATACAAATAATTTAAAAGCCTTTAATCTTAACAGATTTGTTACAGAATAAACTGTAATATCACATGAACAATAAGACGACATCAGTTTTGGGTTCATAATAAGTCATGGGACGTCTTCCACGATAGATGAGCTAAAATTGTCGTCATTAAGACATTCTATGATACGAGGAGCGTTCAATATATTATGTACTTCGGTGGTTGCAATTACACTAAGGGAGATAGTAGGCTCTGTCCTTGTAACCACACGTCTTGAGGTGATGCATGCGCAATTTGAACCCCCCGTGATCAAAACTGCCAGTGTAGCAAGACAACATCTCACGTTGGCAAGAAATTGTTCGATTTAGAGCAGAGGTCGGTGATAAAATTTCTCACTAAGAAAAGAAAGAAGCCAAAGGAAATTTTTAACCGCATGGTTTTGGTGTACGGGGAGTCTGCGCCTTCCGAATACAAAGTTAAATTTTGGGGCAAGCAGTTTAAGTGGGGAAGGGAGTCCATAGAGGATGACGCCCACACCGGCAGACCTGTGACTGTCACTACTCCAGAAATGTGCCTAAGACAACGATATAACCGAAGAGAGTTCTCGTACGCTAACACAATGCATGCATTAAGAGAGGCTATAAAGAAAAAAAGGTGTGGAAAGCTTGCAGCAGGAATCATGCTGTCGCACGACAACGCGCCTGTTCACACGTCGCGAAAAGCTTAAGCCGCCATTCAAGCCTGCGGCTTTCATCAACTAAATCATACGCCCTATAGCCCTGACCTAGCCCCCTCCGATTATTTTATGTTCAGAAACATGAAGAAATTTCTTCGTATAAAACGATTTTCTTGCGATGAAGAGGTGGAAGTGACTGTGGAAGCTAAAAACTCTTATAATTTAGAAATTGGCAAAGTTGAATATAACAATATTTCTTAGCTCGATTATCTTTTCTGCAAAGTTCCACCTTTACCAACCAAGAACCTGTAATAAAAATTGTCTTCAACCTTGATCGAGTACACATTACAATATCACTTGCACCTTATTCGTTAATAAGTTTTTAACAGAGCAAATTGTGACTGTGGAAACGAACTAGAGACCGTTACACATATTGTAGAGGATTGTCAATTAACGAAGTTTAAAGAAGGGTTTCCAAACATTCATAATTTAACGGATGAAGCAATATTATGGCTTACGAATCTGAAGGACATCTGAAGTTTAGCAATATTTTGTATTCTTGTCTTGATTATCTGTTTTCCATTATTTTGTTTTGCTATTTCTTTAATCTACTATTTTTTTCGTCATTGTCGTGACTGGCTCTTGGACCGGTCCATTATATGTCGTCATGCAATGGCTGTGCTATTATATTTCATGTTCTTATTTACCTTCTATAATGTTTACACACATAATTAATATTATTACATGTGAATACTAGGGTGGGTAAGGGTTGGCATGTTTAGGTTTTAGTGGTTTTCCTAAACCTTGAAGTAAATGCTTTGCCAAGACGAACCAATCCACTATACCACACTGTTTCGTCACCACATTATACAGATTTATACTGATCTTCTGGGGCACCATACATAACACTTACATCACAATACAATATTTGTATAATGTACCATACGAATAAATAAATAAGAGCAAAAACAATAAATACAACAAAGTTGGCGTTGATTCCTCTGAAAGAAACATGAAATTAGTAGAATTACAGATTCAACAACTGTTTTATAATGCAGAAGCGCATATAATTGCAATTTTAATGAAAACAATTTTAATAAGAACAATGCTAATTACATTAAGAGAAGTGACTTATTACTACATTTAAAAAGTCAACTTTATTAGCAAAAATATATTGTAGAACGTAGAATTACCAATTGGACATTATCGAATCAAACAAATTTATTGCTTGGTACAAGTCAGAAAGCTTGCAAGAAAATCTGCCTTTACATCCTTGCAAAGTTACTGAAAACACAAGAATTACTGCCTCCTGATTTTCCAAGTTGAATACTATATTGTCAATGGTGTAACGATTTAAACAATGATGTGTTAGACTTAACAGTTTTTAGTGACCTAAGAATGGTTTCGTCTTAGTGGATATGTTAACTCTCAGAATAGTCGTATATCGTCAACAGAAAACCCACACATTATTGTTGAAACACCAGCACTTTATCCATAGAAAATTGGAGTGTGGATGCCAATGTCAAAACGTAGAATCATTGGCCCTATTTTTTAAATTATTAATGCAGAAACCATAGAGAATTGTTATTAGACCCTTAAGAGGTTAACCAGATTTCCGAAAATTTAGCACACCTTAGAAAAATTACAGAGGGTGTTTTAAAGGCTGAAAATGACGGTGTTTTTAACAATATTAAACGAAAAATAAACTTGTGTTTAAATTTAGATGGATATCATTTTGAACTAATGTTATAACTACATATAGATTTTTTCCAATTGTTAATTACACCATAATTCAACATTTACTTAACGTCATTTTTGTAAGTATTTAAAATGGTGTTGACTTGTAGATTATCTAACAAATAAATTTTTATCTTCAGTATTAAATTTTTCATAAATTGCACAGCTGCTAAAAATTATATTTTCATGGGACACCAATAGTGTGTTTAGTACCAATTTTAAAAAAATATTTGGTGACCGCCAAATTCAAACATATTTCAATCATTTACGAACGTCTGATATTAATTAAACACTGATCTAATTAAAAAATAATGATAGTTGCATACTATATTGCATTACTTTTGCTAGTCGAATAAATAGAGTTAGTTTACTGTGATACCAGTTAATCAGTGCTACTTATTAGTAGGATGAGGTATTGCTAGTCTATCTAGCCAATGTCTAGGGGATAACCTAATAATTTTATTCATCAATTCTTTTCAATGAATAACCGTCTGTCAAAACGTAATTTAAAAACACCTTTTAAAATAATTATAAGGAGTGTGTATTGACGACATTCCCCATGAGTATTTGATGATTTGAATTTCATACTTACATTGTGTCATGTATCCAACAGTATGTTGATGTGTGTATAGACTACATGAATGTCAGTGCTTAAGAGTAAGAGTTTTTGAGGAAGATACATTAAGTATATTCACTGACATTGAAAAAATGTTTGTAATCGGCAAAGTCAAAGTAGTAGATCACATTATATAGAAGTTACTAATTACTAGTGTAACAATAATAATAATAATAATAATAATAATAATAATAATAATAATAATAACATATTTATTGCCCCAACAGAAAACTCCATACATAAGGACAATTACAAGTTAATAAAATACTTGTAATGTGACAATAAGAACCCGATCTTCTAATCTTGGGAACATCACTACTATTTTGAAAACCAATAATAGATTATGAAATATCGCCATCAAAACCCTTCTGGGCTGAGAGATTTCAGAACAGTTCTTTCCTTACATTAGGTTATATTGACATTTTTAGATGCTCACAGATTTCTTTCCAAAGAGAAAAACCATCAAAACAAAACGTGGAAATTGTAGCCAATAGTAAGAAAAACATTGATTTAGATTTGAATAAATTTCCTCTTACCTTACCATTAATACAAATTGCATTTTCCTACGTGTTACGTTACACGAGTCGACACCTAGTCTCAACACTTATTATTCGTATATGATGTGCCCTCCAGTAGGGAATATAATCGATAGCACATATTTGTACAATAGTGAACTTAGACTCGAGTTCTCTCACTCCTGAAGAGTCCCAAAAGGACGAAACAGCTGTTGTGTGATTCTCGGTGTTTGTTTGCTATTGTACAACCTCTTGCAAACTCGAGAATGTGATTTTTGTCGACACCTAGTTGGCTATGATAATTGAAAGATCGACTATGTAACTGCTAACACATCTGTCGACAAAGTTACCTGTAATGTATACTTATAAATGAAATTCACTGTATATAAAAATGGATGGGGATCTGTTCGGAAGTTTCAAACTTACGAACAACTGGACCGAAGGATACTTTCCTCTGCGGGTTTGTTCGTAATTGCTATGCGAAGGTTTAAAGAAAAAGAAAAGTCGAAAAATTCTCGTCAGGTGGCGTTTTTGTCATTTAAGTAAATATCGGGTAGAATCGTGAATGCTTGAAATTAATTCAATCAAAAAATCTATTTTAGGAAAATCGAAGTTCTCCGGGTCAGCTAGTTGCATATAAATACTGAGAGACCCTTAAAAGGCCTCACTTGTCAATCACCCCTAGTATCTTTATTTAAATATTTTGATTTATATATTAATCTTATTAGCTTTATAACAAAAACTTTATGTTAAGTTGTTTCTGCCACACATTCTAGATTTTTTTAACAATTACTTAACAACCAAAGCCGTACATAATATAATAAATTGATGAAACTGATTAATTAGAATTGCTTTCACAAAAAAACACCACATTTCAATAAGAACTATTAATATAATTTCAACAACAAAAAGATATAATTATATTTCGAGTTATCGATTGATTGAACACACTTATACACTTATACGAAATCACAATAGCAACTTGAAATTAGATCTATTCGTTGCTTTAACATAATACGTTTTACTTTCAATTGAGAGTTTATCCAGTAGTGTTGAATATGTAAACCCATTATTTAATGCAGCAACTACTATAAAAACGTTAGTTGGACAATAAATGTATAAAAAACCAATTTGCAACTAAATTAAATGAGTGATTACCGAATATAATCTTGACTAAAATTCTAGCAACTAATTTTGCAGTAAGTTTTTACTATGATTTTTTTATGCAATTATTTTCACACAACGGTATATTTTAATATTTGACATGTAATTTTTAACTAAAGCAGGAGATAATTGGGGCCCATCATTGGCGGAACACGTAAAAATTATGTATTTCATTTCCAACTACCATTAATATATTTACAGTTTTGTTTGCTTCTTAATTAGCTATAGGAAGTCACCACAAAGTGACAACATTCGGTAATAGTGTTGGAAAATAATAATGTTGCATAACTTAACAGTCTAATTTGCAATAAAATATGGGCCGTTGTGGGCAGATACGTCCGGTGCTGAATGAAAGATTAATTTTTACTGTAGTAGCTTACGATATTTATTACAATTAATTTGATACAGAGTGTCTTGACTACTGAGGGCATCTAGTAAAGCATAATAACTGGGTTACGGTACATTCCATAGAACGCGAAGATGCTGCGGTTGCATGATTAGCATACGGTATTGCAGTCTTACGTTTTCTTGATGTGTTTGTTGTAAATCAGAAAGTAATTCTGCTGTTAATGATTTTTGGATTAAACAACCAATTCTAATTTTTAGAAACATTTTTGCTTTGATTCGGTAACGTACAAAATTTTTAATTTGCGATTAAGGCAAATTATTTAAAAAAAAAACCCTATTAAAATATCGAGTTGTATCAAAATGTCCATAATTAATATCTTAAACCAATCCTACATTGCGTTTCAGAATGAGCTGACCCTATAAAAAAAACTAAACAAGTATTTTTAAACATTCATCAAATGCAACATTTATAAAAAATTCCATAAGTACACATTCCAGACTTGTCATTTTCAAATTCCAAATGCATGTAAAAAAATCATGATGATTATTTACATTCTATGTTTATGTTGCAGTTCTAAAAATAATACAGGGCAGGAGAATTTATCTTCAATTTATAAACAAAGAACGCAGCACAATAACCTATATTTACTCTTTATTAAAAATTCAATTAATGAACATTTTAAAAATCAGAAAATGACAAATTTGTCAGTATTTTCTTGTTTAATCACATTAATTAAACATTGGGCCCAATTTCACTGGACAGAGGTTAGAGAACGCTTGAAAATAAATATCTTACATGTTTTTTTGTATCGGCTGTCGTAGATATTGACTATCAAATGTGCTATTAAATTAAAATTTGCACAAACCTTATTTTTAAAACAGTATACAGGATGTGTCTCGACGATAGCATGTTAGACGAATGATGAGAACGAAAAAACCTATTCAGCTGAAAACTTGTAACTATACAAATGGACATGGTCTACTTGCTGAAAATATTTTCATGGCGATGTCATTTTCGATTATACCGGATGTGGATACCAACTTTGTTATTTTAAATACAATGCCTCAATTTTTATTTTATTTTCGGTTTCCGCGTAAAATTTTACGTCTTCTAGTACGAGGTTTGGCGTACCCTACCGCTTATTCTAATTAAGAAAAAAAATAATTTCAGGCCTTAGCAACGAAAAAATTTGAATCTACTGAAAAATTAATCTATATTTCATGAAACATAAAGGCAAATAAGCGAAATTTGTACAACAGTTAGACATGATATTGGACTATGTTTTCAATATTAGACATTTTCAAAATTTATTTCTACGGGAGGATTGCAAGTGAAATATTTTATATTCTCATTCGATGCAAAAATTTAATTACCTATCCGCTGATATAATGAAAAGGTATTCGTGAGCAAGTCGACAAAGTCGTAGTACTATCAAAATATAGAATCTCACGCAAAACCCAGCACCATCAAAGAGTAGAGTTTACACCACTAAACCGAAAAGGAGAAGGGTAGAAAAAGGTAGGGAAATTTTGGTAAGGCACCAAGGACACCAATTGCCCTGAAAACCGCTAAAACCCCAACCCCAAATACAAAACAACCTCCCTGACTGAAACCCAAAAGGAACCCCTAAAGGATGGGTAAAAGTGGAAAATAGGAAATTAAGGATGTAGAATAAAACCCAAAACAAGAGGCTAGGACAACCCTGAGAAGATTATCGCGGTCAGGAGTTTCATAGTCGGCGTGAGTGTTGAGTGAGTGGCACTGAGTCTAACACTACTTCCAAGACCCTCGCGACTAGATAAAAAAGCGCCGGCGGGTCCCCCAGCAAAATTCCACACACACGCCGTCCACTACTAATGCTTTCCAGAATAAACTCCCCCACCCAGGAAAGGATTTAGTCTTGGGCCGGACTTCCAACCACAAGACTAACGGACTCCCCTGCAGTTATAGAGTGTGTCTCTGAAAACGTTAAGGAAAACCACATCCCCATAGGTGTATATTAGAAAGAAAGAAAGGAAGTATCCCCAAAATTTTGCCCAGGAAATTGCCAAAAAATAAAGGACTAGGACAGCTAGCCTGGCTTTTGCTTTGCTCACGGCTCCGGATCTATAGAGGAGAGTTAAGGATAATCGGTTCACCTTTAACCCAGGCTTGAACCCAAAAAATACCCTACGACCTCCCAAGAGGTTATTCCTAGGCTAGGCCAAGCCTTGCCGGAAATAAAAGCTCCGACATCCCTCCACAATCACACCCGCAGCCCCCTAACCAAGCAAAACCCTACAAGAATAAAGAAGGGAAAGCAAGAAAAGAAAGACAGGGAAAGAAGATAGCAGTCACAATCGAGTAAGATTCTCTCATCTTCACTCTTCTCACAGTAGAAAAGTGAAAGACAAAGGAAAATTACATGGTTTGATGAACAGCCGGTCACCACAAAATGACCTAGAAGTCCCCTGCCAACATGCCCAACCAACCACCCTAAAATACGTCATAATCGGGAAATATCACTAATCAAATAAACATAACAGCACGGTGTTCTGACACTAAGTTTATACTGAATCGTAAAGTCGCAAACCAAAAGCGTTTTGATATTTTCTACAACAAACCAAACTAACAATACTCACTAAATGAGATACACGTGTTTACCCCACTTAACCCTAACCAAAATAAATGTACTTTGCTTTCATCGTATACTAATGAAAGTACCCAAAATATAAAAAATTAACCAAAATTGCGTCAGAAGAATATCCTTATTTCCTAGATTTAGATCAAAGTCGACATAAGTCGTCAGGCATCAGTCAACAACCTATTAATCAAAATCCTACGGACTACAGTCTTAGGTCACACCAAAAAATAATTATTTCTCGTAAAAAAGAGACCAACCAACAAACACAAATAAATTCCTAAACATAACAATCTTAATCAGATAACCTATCACTAAATCAAACGTCATCGCTTAGGTGTCAATGTTAAATGCCATCACAACTCTAAGGCGTTTTTCCTTTTACGTCGCTTACTTCGTCGAATTGTACTCAAAGATATGTTTGTCACAATCGGTAATTCAAGTTCCAAGTCTATTTTTGAAATCATCTCAGCTTCCGTTACGGAGTGCGCAAGATTTAAATATGCCAAATACCAACGTCATTTCCACACTATCATGTAAACAATACGTCCAAGGTGAAACTACTTTTGCAATCACGTAAGGTCCCCTAAATTTTAGAGAAAGCTTAGCATTCAAATGTTTCGACGCATCCGACAAGACATAATTACGTCGCCAAACCTTGCCCCCTTTACTAAATTTCACAAAACGTCTACGTAAATTATATCGATTGGCTCTCTTACTATGGGCTTTTGTTAACAGAGCAAAATGAGGTGTACAGCCAATTACTTCGTGTTTCGTTGTTTTAGTTGCACAGCCGACTTTAGCCAAATTCCTATCCCAATGCCTATGATCATCTCTAACATAAGCCGCAATCATCGTCTTCAATACACGGTTAATCCGTTCAGCCGGATTCGCTTGTGGATGGTACCTAGCTGTAAAAAGAATAGTAGTTTTATATTCCTGACAGAGATTTGTAAATTCCTTACATCTGAACTGAACTCCATTTACTGAAATTAAATATTGGGGTGTTCCGAATACAAGAAAATTTGTTCTTCCGTAATCCTAGACACAGCCAAAGCAGTAGCAGTTCTTAACGGAAAAACAAAGAGTATTTCGTAAAATAATCCGCCACCACTAAAATATAACTATTACCTTTAGATGAACGTGGTAATGGACCGACGATATTGCAACATAAAACCTGCCGGGGTGTGTAGGTTTAGCCCTAGAGGCAAAATACCGTGGTGGAGCTTTCTGTTCCACTTTATGCTTAGCACATGTGACACAACGACGTATATAACGCATAACATCCAAACGAAGATTTGGCCAATAATAACGTTGTCTAATCCGAGCAATAGTCTTCGTTACCCCACAATGTCCCGCAACAGGAGGATCGTGAAATTGTTGTATAATCCGAGAACGTTGTTTCGATGGTACCACTATTTTCCAATCTTTAGTAGGATCTCTATCAACACCCGAAAAGGTCGAACGAACCCTTCTATATAATAACCTCATCTTTTACTGACCACTCAAAAACTTATGAGGGAAAGATACTACTTTCGCCAAAAGTTGATTATACCAAGAATCGTTTGTAGGTAATGAAATTCCTAAGACATTTTCCGAATCCGAGAAGTCCATAGCGTCTATTACTAGTACAGCGCGAGATAACATATATGGAACCACATGGTCTTTTCCCTTTCGGTGTACTATTTGAAATCGTACTGTTGTAGCCGAATGGCCCAACGAGCTAATCTTCCCGACGGGTTTTGTAATCTATTTAGACACACTAAAGAATGGTGGTCCCGTAATAACGGTAAAATGTGCACCCTCGACATACATTCTGAATTTTCTATAGCGAATACGACTCTAAAGCATTCTTTTTCTGATACACTATAATTTCTTTCGGCCTTATTTAGCGACCTACTAACACAACCTATCACTTTCTCACCATCAGGATATTCTTGGCTTAAAACAGCACCCAAACAAAATCAGAAGCATCTGCTTGATAACAAAGGACGTTCAAAGTCCGGACAAGTCAAAATTGGAGTCGATATTAGACGTTCCTTTAGTGAGTCAAATGAGAATTGACATTCCGAGTCCCATTCAAATTTTACATTTTTTCCGAGTAAGTCTTGTAAGTGGTGAAATGATAGAAGAAAAATTTGGTATAAACCTACGGTACCACTAGTGACACCCAAAAATCGTCTGACTTCCGACACATTACTTGGTACAGGTATCTTTAAAATTGCTGCAATTTTATCTGGGTCCACTAACAAACTATCTCTATTCACGACATAGCCCAAAATACTTTAGTTCGGGTAAAACTTGTAACTATACAAATGGACATGGTCTACTTGCTGAAAATATTTTCATGGCGATGTCATTTTCGGTTATACCGATGTGGATACCAACTTTGTTATTTTAAATACAATGCCTCAATTTTTATTTTATTTTCGGTTTCCGCGTAAAATTTTACGTCTTCTAGTACGAGGTTTGGCGTACCTACCGCTTATCTTAATTAAGAAAAAAAAACAATTTCAGGTCTTAGCAACGAAAATTTGAATCTACTGAAAAATTAATCTATATTTCATGAAACATAAAGGCAAATAAACGAAATTTGTACAACAGTTAGACATGGTATTGGACTATGTTTTCAGTATTAGACATTTTCAAAATTTATTTCTACGGGAGGATTGCAAGTGAAATATTTTATATTCTCATTGGATGCAAAATTTAATTACCTATCCGCTGATATGTCATTTTTCTATATGCTTATCTGCCTTTTATGTTTCATGATATATCAATTTTTCAGTAGATTAAAATTTTCGTTGCTAACGCCGGAAATTATTTTTTTCCTTATTAATGACGCAAAAATGGGTGATACGCAGATAGTATATATAAACTTCCTATGTTTTTGTTTTTAGTGTCAGTTTGCTGATGATAATAGCTTAGCTATTGAAACACGTGTTCAAATATAGTTTTTTAGTGCAGTTTTTTGGTGTTTTACTTGTGTTACAACACTGTACAGGTTTATACTAATCTTCTGGGTAATCTGCAAACGTTTCGCCACCTATTGTAAAAGGCTTTATCAGGGCGAGAAAGTTGAAACAAACAATAGAAAGTTACACAACTACGGTTATCTTTTCAACACGGTCCAATCCCGGAAGACGTTTTTGTTTCAACAATGACTTCTGCCGCGGAATCCTCAATTGACCAGAGTACAGTTACTAATGGTTAAAATAAGGAAATACCATTGTAGTACCTTGAAATTCTTTATAAATGCATCGATTATTTTTAAATTTTAAGATTATACTTATCTCCCTCCACTTTAAAAGTCATATATGCCCAAGGTAAACACTTTGTGAAAAGCACCTCTTTTTGAAAAACAAATGAGTAAAATAACAATCGAGTTTTCTCACGCGCCCTCCTTGAAGTGTTCTCTTGGTTTTCTGGATTAGTACCAAAATCTAGTGTAACCACTGTATTGTCAAAGAAAAAACTTTAGGATTATACTTAGTTTCCTTCACTTGATAAGTTGTATATGGGCATGGTGAGAAATTTGTTTGTAAGGAATGTTTTTGAAAAAATGAACAAAATAAAGATTGAAGTATTTTACGGATTCAAATTTTGTTCATTTATTTACTCTTAAATTTTATAATTCATGACTTTTAACCCTTACCAATCCATAAAAACGACCACCATAAAAAACAACTGTTGAATGCTTTTGATATAACATAACTTTCTTTTTTTTTTTTTTTTTTTTTTAAAGTATACGAAAAATTTATAAAATAAAATGCTGTTGCTGAAATATATTTAAGTTTCTAGAATCACATTAACACTTTAAATAAATTCAATTAATTTAAAAAAAATAAAACAATTTTTACAAAAAAAAAATTAAAAAAAGTTTTTCTTTTCCTACCCTCCCTCCTTCATTTAAATTCATTTATTTAAATTACCTCTTCCCTAGAAAGATATTTTCTTACAACACCACAAAAAAAAAATATTTTTCAAAAAAAAAAAAAAAAAACATAGCTTTTATTTAGACAAAAAATATTCAATTAAGTGTATAACTCATTAGTGCAACCAAATTTCTATATCTCTTTTCTAACCTAAAATATGAATAAAAGAAGAGTAAAATTCGAAATAATGTCGTCTCTTTGTGAATAATTTCAGTATACCTGCCATTATTAAATCCTAATTATTGTTAATACAGGGTGATTCATTAACAAGTGTAAAAGTTTTACACATAATTTCCTGAGCTTGAGAACTTAAATAGAATATGGCTCTATACAGAGATACAGGGTGCTTTATATCAAAATCTAAAAATTGTTTTTGACTTACTATACTCGGTAATCAGTTTAAGTATATAAAATACATTAAAATTTATTAAGATGTAGTATCTGTCCCATACCAAAGGAGTACGACATGGGGCGAGAGGTCTTTTTTCTTTCCTACATTCATATTTCAGTAAAAATTTTTGCATTCTCCTATACCTTTATGTAAATAACCCATTCTTTCTTTGTACCGAAAAAAAAAATAATTAAAAAAAAATTTTAAAATTGTTTTAATTAAATTTAAAAATATTTTTTTTATAAGTATTTATTTTTATTATATACAACAATTATAACAAACATAAAAATATTATGGTTTTCTTTTTAATAATTTAATAATAATAAATTAATTAAATTTAACACTTCAGTCAAAACGATTTTTAGATTTTTGATATAAATCACCCTGTATCTCAGTACAGAGCTATATTTTATTTAAGTGTTTTGGTTTAAATCTTCATATTTTTGACTCAGGATTTTCTGTGTAAAATATTTACACTTATTTACGAATCCTCCTGTATAGTAGAAAATATATTGGCAGAATATCAACATTACATTTAAAATGTCAATAATTATTAATTAATTAAAAATTAAAAAGCAGTCTTTACGGTATAATGTAGATTTGAAGTCTTGAAATAGTACAATTTACTACAAAACATTGTAGTAACAATTAGTGTAGGCCCAAAGTGCGAAAATGGCGCCCATCTTGTTCAATACAAGGCATTTTTTTTATAAATAAGATCACCAAAATACAGCATAAATAGCTGTAATATAAATTTGATTGACACTTCAACACTAACAATATAATTTGTTTTATTATCCAAACCACATTTGGATTTTAAAAATTTCGAATTTCGCGGCACAGGCTATACTCAATCATATTGAATAAACTGAAATTGTTGTTGACATTTTAAGTATAATGTTGGTAATCCAAGAGAAAATTTATATATACATGGTGACCCTGAATTGACCTTACAAACTGAAATGGGAGGTAGTGCGTTCAAAAATATAAAAAAAGTTCCGATAAATATGTGGGTGGGATAATAACAGGGTGTTAAATTTGAAGAAAAAAAAATCGTTTTTTGCGATTATATTCGAAACCGTTGATCGCTCAGAAAGCAGCTTTTGAGAGAATAGTCTCCTTAACAATGCACTGTTTTTGGTGTGATAATGGTTGATTTTGCATAACGTAGTGTTAGAGAATTGGGGTTGTCGAAGTTTGTTTTGCCCCTAACCTTTACGCCACTAGAAAAATGACTGTTTTTTGGTCAAAAACGTGGAACTTAACACGGACAAACTTTTAATAAGTTTAAAAAACATTTACACTAGTAATAATGAACTAGTTATTAATAACAATTACATAATAATAATTAATTGTTTAATTATTTCGCAGAAGTTGTTCAAAATGTCCTCCTTGTGCATTGCTACAAGCACGCAGTTTTTTATAAAATTAGTTATAATTCGTTGAAAAACTTGAGGAGAGTTTTGAGTTGTCTCAAATGCTTCCATTATGCGCTTTCGAAGTTGTTCAACGGTGTTTATGGGAACGGAATAAACTAGCTATTGGTACATCAGCTCCTCTGCCAATCCATCTTTCAGAAAATTGCTGATGAAGAAAGTGCCTGACTGCAAGCCTGAAGTGAGCTGGTCCGCCATCATGCAGGTACCACATTTGTTGCCGTAGTCCCAAATCAACATCTAAAAGCTCAGGTAAGTCGTTTTGTAAGAAATTCAAATATTCAGCACCTCCTAATATTGCAGGTAAAAAACCCACAATTCCTGCCCAAACGTTCACTGAGAATTTATCTTGAAACTTTGTTTGAATGTGCGGCTTCATCAGAATCAGTATTTATGGACATTAGTACCCAACTGAAAACCTGCTTCGTTCAATAAACAAAATTCAAACAATTTCTTATATAAAGATTTAGCAACTGCCGGCAAAATTCTAATCGAAGCTGATGGTCTTCTGACTTTAATGCCTGTACTTTTTGACAGTAAAATGGATGAAGGCCGTTTTCTATAGCAATTCTGTTCACTGTTGTTTTTAGCAATCCTACCTGATTAGCAACTTTGCGCACATTAGCTTGGGGATTGTTTTCAATTTCTTGCAAAACTTGGGCTTCCAAGTTCGGGTTTTTTTCTAAGTGTCTGCCACGAGCTCGGTGAATGGGAATAGAAGAGCCGGTTTCAGCAATTCTTCTATGAATTTCAATAAATGTTCCAACAGAAAAATTTTGTCTTCCCGGGTACAGCTGCATATACATTCTTCGAGCTGCACTTGCATTGCCTCGACAGTAGCCATAAGTGAAATGAATACCCACGTATTCGCTATTTGTAAAATTTATACTATTGTCATTGTTCATTACTGAAAATTGTAAATTAATCAATGAATAAAAGTAAAGTTTTTAAAAACAAAACACAATTTCATGTCAAAACAAATGTCTGTTTATGTAGAGTACGATAATAATAAATTTTTAATCTACAAACTTTAGATAATGGCACACTTTTTGCTTTAAAGTGAGAACGTAGTTGTTATTATTAATTGTTATTAATAACTAGTTAATTGTTACAACAACTTTCGTTATGGTGTAAATATTTTTTCAATTTTAATTCTTTAAAAATTTTCCATATTAAGTTCCTTGTTTTGACCAAAAATGTCATTTTTCTTGTTTTACAAAAATTTCTAATAATTTTTGCGAAAAGGTTTTTAAAATGTCTTCAAAACAGTCATTTTTCTAGTGGCGTAAAAATTAAGAGCAAAACAAACTTTGACAACCCCAAAATCTCCGACACTACGTTATGGAAAATCAACCACTACGCACAAAAAAAAAACAAACTCCAAAAAATATAGAAGGCCTGGCCAGCAGCTCTTTGTAGTCGGAAGTGGTCGTGGGCTTATGTATACGTACTGCGGCCGTAAGTTTAGCATCGTACCTTTTTGGCGCTGTATAGATAATTTTGTGAACTAGAAAAATCTTATCAAGTACCTGATTAATTTTGTGCCCTTTTAAACTATTTAAATAATCGGTCAAGGTTCGTGCCACGTTATTTATTTTATTT